>JAQJVL010001761.1:0-148469 GCA_035578905.1 Stictocephala bisonia | reverse complement strand
TAAGGGAACCTAGTGACGACTCCTAACGGCAGTTGCCTTATGAGGAAAAGCCAGTGCGTCACACGCTGGCCCCACCCGGGTATCCGCTGCCAAGTCGAAGTTGGCCGAGAGTGCGTCACACCACTCTCACGGAATCCCCCGCGAGTCCTTTAGCAAACTTTAGCCTTGCAAAGTTGGCTAAAGGACTGATCGGTGTTTAAAACTGGCCGAATCACAAAGACTCAAGGCTTGTCTCTAACACCGACCGTATATTTTCTAAATACTCACCAACAGAGAAGTTCTGCGCAGGCAGGAATCAGAGAGTCAGGAGAGAATAGTACTTGACGCTTGAAGGCTTGCCGACAACTGATCGCCGACCGGTGTGCTTACACAGGACCTCGTAATATATATGACCGCCGCCAGAGGGTGGGGGAAGGTCACGTGACTTCCCCCACCACCGACTCACAGTTTGACGAAAACTCACCTTTGACCCCTTTGACCTTTGACCCTTGACCTTTGACCTTTGACCCTTGACCTTTGACCTTTGACCTTTGACCTTGACCTTTGACCTGCTCACATGACGAAAACTCCTCATGGGATGTTGTCAATGTCCCATATCCCTACTACTATCAGGCTTTCCAAAAACGTCACTATTTACATTACACTAAACATTAAACACATTTAAAATATAAACTATAAACATTTAAACATATTAACATAGCACATTTGCCGGCCGGCGATAGACACCAACTCCTCTATAATAATATGTTTAAATGTTTATAGTTTATATTTTAAATGTTTTTAATGTTTAGTGTAATGTAAATAGTGACGTTTTTGGAAAGCCTGATGATGAAGCTCTATGCTTCGAAATGTACATAGCAGATTATGTTTGAAGAACTGTTGACAGGAAAAAAGGTAATTTAACCAGTATTATTTCTATAATATAACAGTTCTGGAGGCTAATAAAACAAAATGAATAATATATATATCTTTGTCAAATGCATACATTTAATATACAATAGGGTGAAAGAATAGCGTAATATACTCACAACTGGGCTATTTTAGTTGAAGATAACAGTGATAAATAGGGGTTATATATCAGTGGTTACAATTGTAGGGGTTTTTGTGTTCTCCAGAGGTACATTGTTGTTGTACATTCAAACATCTACCTACTGACTTCCAACACATTAACTATTTCATATAAAAACCAATATATGTTGTAAAATAATTCAAATTAAAAAATTGTCAGGGTTGTACGTTTTGATTTTAATACGTCTATAGTTATATATTGCATGTGTGTAATTGTACAAGTACGACCCAAAACTACTTCTGGAACAGATAACTTATGCTGTATTATCATCCTTGATAAATATACTTGTATAATTGTATATATACTGCATGCAAGCAACACGTTTTACTCTTTTGCATGCATATATATTTTTTAGTAAGTTTTGGACCTTGAAGCCTAATAGCTTAGTAATAATAAACAGTGTGTTTTGTAACTATGATTTCCTCGATACCACTGCGGGCTGGTGCGTGGGTAAATACCACTGCACGTGTAGTGGTGGTGGGTAGTAGTTACCACAGTACGTATGTAGGGGGGTAAGACATTTATTCTTAGAAATGTTTTTAAAATTTTGAGTTCCTAAAACAATAATATAGAAATAAGCTAGTTTTACCAGGTTGTAGTAATTAAAATATATTTTAATCCATCACCTCTGATTTTTATAAACTTATTCATCATACATTTTTGTAGTATTACGAAATTTTTTAGAGCTACATAACCATTTGTAGACCCTACTCTTGTGTTGTCAACAACTTTATAACTGTCGTATACGATACAACACAAAGCAGTCCAAGTTGGTTGTGACAGTGTTCAGTCTCACGTCTCCAACAATTGTATCGTTGAATAACCACTTTTCACTAATATTACAAGAACCTATGTCACATTACGTCTGTGAATCTGACACATGAGATATATGATGATTTTCTAACTTAATAACTTCATATTATCTATATTAGGGTATATTTTAAAATTATTTAAATTTTCGTAATACGGGTTGGACCGTGTGTAACTGATTTTTACCCTATGTACACGTTGCCGACGTTTCGAGTATATTGCAGAACTCATCTTCAGGGCGACACACTTTGATGTTCGATCCATAGAGTTACGATACTCTGCATATCAAGCATATGTACTGGGAATCGAGTAGCAGTGTTTCGCCCTGAAGATGATAGTTGTAATGTACTTGAAACGTAGGCAAAATGTGCATAGTGTACATAGCAATAAGACACGGCCAAACCTATATTATGATAACGTAAATATTTCAAATTTAACTGTATACTTTTTTAATGTAACTAAATATAATTAACTGTTATTACTATTTAGTACTAAATTTTGATATTCTAGCTCATTAAAAATCTAAAAACAGTACATTTACTATGATATTTAAAACCATGGTATAATTAACAATGAAAGTATAGCAATGGTAATAAATTGAATTATCTAAAACACCCAAAAGGTTTATGTTTAAGCAGTTACATAAATTATATTATATAAATACAGGTTTTTGAGCATTTAAACTACTTATTGTGTTGAAATAAACAATAACAACATACTTTGTGTCTGGTTGTTATAAAGTTATTACTAACCTCTCTGAAGTATTGATAACTTTATATTATATTTAGCCAAAGTTAATATAGTAAATGCTGTCACAGCTCGGATTTAACAAGTTGATAACGATATTTATTTAACTTTAACTTAAATATATATTTAATTTTATAACAAAATTGTTCTGTAATAATTAAACATTTACTGTTTAAGAAGTACTGCAAAGAAGGTAGTTGTAGTATATTTCTGTAAATATATGTTATTATTAATAAATTATTCTACGAAACCCGCTTATGAAATTGCATACTGGCCAATTTGATAAAAGTAATGACAATGAATATTATATTAAATATTAATTAACAATAGATAATTATATTACCTAAATATAAATATTTTATTTATAAATATTCCTCCCTAAATTATAGTGTTATTTTACTCCCTGTTTATTTGTTCTTATTTCCTTAAGAATTATAATATTTATATGGTTAGCGATAAGGAGTATATTTCAATTTAGGGTTTGTTTGTATATATTTTGTAATACGATTATTATTAAAATTTCTATATCAGTAATTTGCCTTTGGAAGGTACTTAGTGTTCGTTTATTCTCAAACTATCACACAACTAATACACTATTGTCAGGCAATTAGAGCTTAATAACCATACAAAACAAATTTGTTATTTAATGGTATAGAATGCAAACATTAAGCATAGAGTTTGAGTAAAAAATACTGAAGTGGGGTTAGATGTATAAAGTTTGTTTTAAAAGAACTTTCAAGGAGACTTTGGAAAATTTGATGTCCAACTTGTTAGGGTCATGAGAGATATCAAAGGCAATCTCATGGTAACTTCACTTTCTTGGACTCTGGTGCTTTCCAATATAGCTCCTCCAGACGTCAAATGGCACTACATAAATAACCCAATAAAATCTCGAATCCCCACACCTACCAATTACACAGGATCTCCCACGTTAGAACGGCCACTTATAATATCTAAACCCAACTCTACTCAATTATTTCCAATTAAGCAGATCAAATTTCTCGCCCATTACGGATGAAATAAGTTCCTTATGAACGATCCGTCAATACATATAGGTGGGATGAATGTCAAAAGAATGGATTACATAGGTCCAAACAATGGATCACATTGTTACAGATGGCCTTCCGCGCTGCTTTACGGATTGATTAGCCAGCATATACACAATAAGTGAGGCAGATCTTAAATGGGTCGATGGTGTGGACTGGAGTGGAGAGGAGAGTAGATCCAATTTCATTTTTCTTCTTATTAATATACCAACATGGCTGTTGGATCTTGATCCAAATATAGATCACACCTTTTTAAATTTAATAAACGGTAGCTGACAACAAACCATCTGGTATATACGATTAGTTTTAATAGTTTGTAAAAAATAAATTTTTTTATTAATAAATAAATAATTGTACCAAATAACATAGATTTTAAAATAGTACAACATTCTCTATGTATAAAGAAAACTATTCAAAGTTTTACAGTTATTGTCTCTTTTGAATCAGAATCGTCACAATTTTAAAAACTATATCTAAAGAAAATTTAAGATATAAGTTAACAAAGCACTTTTTTAACAGTAAAGAAACACACAATAAGCACTTAAAAAGCATTCAATTATAGCTATTCAATCTGTAATGCGGAAGTCGGGCTTTTGACAACAGCTCTTTTGGGACCTACGTGAGTCACATGTTAAATATCAACCGGACGACATGAAAATATAAAGCTGATTAGTCTTCTTACATTCTAATAACATGCTGCTTATATTTGTAATATTTTAAAATAAACTGTTTTTGTATAAAATATTTGGCAACCCTCTAAATAAATTCAAATTTTATTTGACATTTGATAATTACAGACGTAGTTCTTAGTTATTTTCTGTATAATAATAACAACCTTTCATAAAACATTAAAATTCATTTTTCCAACAATGAAGAATATCCAATAATGGATTCATAATTAATTGATTTAAAGTGAATTTTATTGTTTTTTTTTTCATATATTTACTACAATCAGGTAAAATAAAACTGTTAATAAGGAAGTTCAGTGTATTTTAGCTATATTAAAAAAAAAACGTAGATTAATATGCTAAATTTTGAAATTTACTGTTTTACTATTTTTGTTTTCGCAGTAAAATTTAATACGGAACAAATCGATTAAATTTGTCATAACTATAATATTGTCAATTTGGAACTAGAATAAACATTTTAAAATATTGACAGGTTTATTTAAAATATAACCAATTAATGATATAATATCAACATAATGGTAAGGTTTAAACTTATGTAAAAATATATTGGCTGTTAACAAAAACTGGAATTTGTAAATTCAATAAAAATAGTATATTTCATAACAAGAGTGGAAAGTGGGGTTTTGCATGTTCGATACCATATGTTTGAAGTGCGAGACTTGTCGAGCACTTCAAATGGTCGAGAACATACAAAACACTTTCACTCGAGTTTTGAACGATACTTTTCACTACACTACGGAATAAAAACAGGTGTTGTTGACTGTCGAAAATTTTCGGTTGTAAACAATATTACTTTCGGTAGTAAACAGTAGACAACTGTTGAAAATATGATGTTTCGCAGGTGGTAAACACATAACGAAAACAGCTAAACTCATAGTAGTGTAGTGAAAAATAAATTTGACGGTTCTTATCAAATAAATTTAATGATAAAATATTTGTTCTTCTTAAAACGTTTTTTACTGTAGTTGGCATGAATGTAAACGTGGAGATACCACAAGCACTGATAGAACTCACTCAGTATTTGTTCAAGCCACAAACATGTACGGTAAACATATCTAAGTGTTGATTACTCCAACTACTTAATGGAACAATTACATGAACTAGCTAGAGAATGAACTGTTGCTGGCAGTAGTGTAAGTTTGGTTTGAAACCATATGTGGAGTGTGTTGAAACTACACATACGTTCAGCAAACATCTAAATAAAAGGCTTACTCCAACCACTTAAGAGAACAAAGATACGAACCAGTTACAGACAGAACTGCAGTTAGCAGGATTGTAAACGTGGATGTACCACAAGTACTGTTCGGACCCACTCAGAGTGTGTTCAAGCCACAAAAACGCACGGAACATTTATCTAAGTGAGGTTTAGTCAAACCACTTAAGGGAACAAAGACATGAACCAGCTACAGACTAAACTGTATTTGGCTAGAATGTAAACGTGGATATACCACGAGCACTGTTAGAACTCACTCAGAGTGTGTTCAAGCCACAAAAACGCACGGAACATTTATCTAAGTGAGGTTTAGTCAAACCACTTAAGGGAACAAAGACATGAACCAGCTACAGACTAAACTTTATTTGGTTAGAATGTAAACGTGGATATACCACGAGCACTGTTAGAACTCACTCAGAGTGTGTTCAAGCCACAAAAACGCACGGAACATTTATCTAAGTGAGGTTTAGTCAAACCACTTAAGGGAACAAAGACATGAACCAGCTACAGACTAAACTTTATTTGGCTAGAATGTAAACGTGGATATACCACGAGCACTGTTAGAACTCACTCAGAGTGTGTTTAAGCCACAAAAACGCACGGAACATTCATCTAAGTGAGGTTTAGTCAAACCACTTAAGGGAACAAAGACATGAACCAGCTACAGACTAAACTGTATTTGGCAGGAATGTAAACGTGGATATACCACGAGCACTGTTAGAACTCACTCAGAGTGTGTTCAAGCCACAAACACGTACGGTAAACATGCCTAAGTGAAGTTTAGTCAAACCACTTAAGGGAACAAAGACGTGGACCACCTACTGACTGTACTGTAGTTGGCTGGAATGTAAACGTAGGGATACCGTTAAATACCACTGTAAGTGTATGGGTGGGCGGGTGGGTCAATACCACTGTAAAAGGCATTCGAACCATTAATTAATCATTAATTTTAATGGTTTAGTTTTCGTTTTGTCACCTACTATTGTAGATGTTAGGGATAGATAAACAGAGCACTGTTAGAACTCACTCAGAGTGTGTTCAAGCCACTAACACGTACGGTAAACATACCAAGGTGAGGTTTAGTCAAACCACTTAAGGGAACAATGACGTGGACCACCTACTGACTGAACTGTAGTTGGTAGGAATGTAAATGTAGATATACCACTAGCACTGTTAGAATTCACTCAGAGTGTGTTCAAGCCACAAACACGTACGGCAAACGTCTCTAAGTGAGATTTACTCAATCCACTTAAAAGGGACCAAACTAAAGGTTATAAACTGGCTACAAACTGTACTGTAGTTGGCATTAATGTGAACGTGGAGATACCAAAAGCATCGTCAGAGCCCATGTAAAATGCGTTATATTTATTGGTTTAAATAAAACATCGATTACATACTTTACTACGTTAAATATCATAAAAGTAAGGTCATCATTTTAATTTAACAAATACTTGTATAAAAACTGGCCTCCTTAACTAGACGTAGAAAAATTCATTACCATTACAACGTTATTATCAGTTTAATAGATCGTTCTAAAGAATTGTTGAGTGGTTGTGATAGTTTCACGAAGAATTAAATTCAAATTACCATAAACAAATTATTTTGCCTGTGATACCTCAGGATTGGAGCTTTTATACCATGAAATTGAGGCTTTAGAAAAATGTTGTTACTGCTACGTAAAATTGTATAAATTTTATTTATAAATTGTAATTCTATTTCATGTTATTGATTTTACCTGAACCAATGTAAATGTATACATACATAAATATGACCTTACAGAATACTGAAAACTAAAAAAAAAATGTCTCTTGTCAATTGAATAATGGTAAAATAATAAAATAAATAATAAAAAAATTTATTTTATGGAAAGTTATGGAAAGAATATATTTGTAATGAGCTCAATTAGTAAAAACTACTATTCACAAATAATTGTCTTAAAATTGTGTGAAAATGAGAGCATACGTGAATATTTTATGACAAATAATATAGAAATAATTCCTTACAAATCACTTTTTTACGTTATTTTTAATATATCATGTACAATCTGCGTTATAAATAAGTTACAGTTTATTTTTATACAGTGTTAAACATATTAACCCTTTTCACGGTTGAGGTTCATTTCAAGAGTATCACTAACAAAAGAAAACATACAATGAAATAATTCATTACAAATGAAAATTCAACCATATTACAGATAAAATTGACCTAATACATTACAAGTAAGTGAATGATATCTTTTAGTAGCAGTAAATAGGTTATACAATTTGTTTACATTAATATACAGAAGGAGACTAAATAGTAAAAATACATAAAATAAAAAAATAAAAAAACATAAGACATACTAAAACTCGAACTATTTTGTTGCTGCAAGTTTTAAAAATGCAACATCATCTATTAGTACAAATTCATATTTAAAAATTATTTTAAAAAAATTAAAAAAACTATTTGGTGATATGATTCAAGAGACGTTCAAGTAGGCCTAGTTAAAATAGGAGGCTGAATTAACATATTAAGCATATTAACATAATTGCTCAAAATAATGTAAATAATCCAACTAATAAACTGCAAAATAATTTTCTCAAAATGTTCTTTACCAAACTTAACAATACAATAGTGTAATGGATTTTAATACGGTGAAGTAACCTTTAAAAATCGCCTCTCTTTATTTTTAAAACTGTGCATGTAGAAAGAAAGTATACTAAAGAAGTAAAGGACTGGCTTTATTAGGAGTTATCCTGCTACGAACCTTGTTATCCTTCCCACAACCACAATTTTGCGTTCATACATTTTCATAACCAACTAATTACGTTCAGCCAGCTAAGTAAGCCGGCTTGGGCTTCTGTTTAAACTCTACAGTTTATTAAATACATCTTATAAACCTACATAAACATGTATAAATATGGTATTTAAATGATAACATTACCACATAGTCTATTAAAGACGTTTTGACCTCCATTGTTTTAAAGACACTACTATTTTAGATTAATAAACTATAAACATTCAAATTCAAAGTTTAATAAAATTACAGAAATAAATTATAATTATCACAATTAATGAAGAAAATATAAGTTTATGGTTATGAACCCACAGAACTATTTATTTGTGTTATTTTAGGATTTTAGTTATTATTTTACCGTTTTGAATAGTGTATATTACATAACATTATTCAGTCCTATTAACCTATACGTATTTTAAAACTTGAAACAAAAGAATAAGTTAAATTAGCCTACATATATTAGGATGATTGTACTATTTAGCAATAATTTTATTAAAAAAAGAAATAATACACCAAACTACTGATCCATAAACGTATGTTGTTGATGAAATACACGTACAAAGATCATGACCCCCTCACCTACACATATAGTGGAGACAACTCTCACACCCACTCAGGACCGTATTGTGGTGAAAACTCTCCTACTATCATATACACGTCCAGTGGTGTGACCCTCCTCTATCCAGCCACATATAGTGGATATGGCTCTCGCACCCACATAGGCACGTACTGTGGTGAAAACTCTCCTACTATCATATACACGTCCAGTGGTGTGACCCTCCTCTATCCAGCCACATATAGTGGATATGGCTCTCGCACCCACATAGGCACGTACTGTGGTGAAAACTCTCCTACTATCATATACACGTCCAGTGGTGTGACCCTCCTCTATCCAGCCACATATAGTGGATATGGCTCTCGCACCCACCCAAGAACGTTTTGTGGTGAAGACCCTCCCAATATCATATACAGGTACAGTGTTGTGACCCTCTCCCATCCAACCACATATAGTGGAGACAACTCTCACACCCACACAGGAACGTACAGTGGCGAAGACCTTCCCAATATCATATACAGGTACTGTGGTGTGACCCTCTCCCATCCAACCACATATAGTGGAGACAAATCTCACACCCACCCAGGAACTTACAGTTGCGAAGACCCTCCCAATATCATATACAGGTACTGTGGTGTGACCCTCTCCCATCCAACCACATATAGTGGAGACAAATCTCACACCCACCCAGGAACTTACAGTTGCGAAGACCCTCCCAATATCATATACAGAGACAGTGGTGTGAACCTCTCCCATCCAACCACATATAGTGGAGACAAATCTCACACCCACCCAGGAACTTACAGTTGCGAAGACCCTCCCAATATCATATACAGGTACTGTGGT
The DNA here is from genome assembly GCA_035578905.1 of Stictocephala bisonia. Classification (NCBI taxonomy): domain Eukaryota; kingdom Metazoa; phylum Arthropoda; class Insecta; order Hemiptera; family Membracidae; genus Stictocephala; species Stictocephala bisonia. The sequence goes on along the minus strand of JAQJVL010001761.1, from coordinate 138,717 downwards.
GTGACCCTCTCCCATCCAACCACATATAGTGGAGACAAATCTCATACCCACCCAGGAACTTACAGTTGCGAAGACCCTCCAAATATCAGTTATGTGACCCTTTCCCATCCAGCCACATATAGGGGAGACAACTCTCACACCCACCCAGGAACGTACAGTGGCAAAGACCCTCCCAATATCATATACAGGTACAGTGGTGTGACCATCTCCCATCCAATCACATATAGTGGAGACAACTCTCACACCCACCCAGGAACGTACAGTGGCGAAGACCCTCCCAATATCATATAGAGTTCAGTGGTGTGACCCTCCCCCATCCAGCCACATATAGTGGAGACATCTCTCACACCCACCCAGGAACATACAGTGAAGAAGACCCTCCCAATATCATATACAGGTACAGTGGTGTGACCCTCCCCCCATCCAGCCACATATAGTGGAGACAACCCTTACATCCACCCAGGAGCGTACAGTGAAGAAGACCCTCCCAATATCATATACAGGTACAGTTGTGAGACCCCCTCCCATCCAGCAATATATAGTAGAGGCAACTCTCACACGCATCCAGGAAAGTACAGTGGCGTAGACCCTCCTAAAATCATATACAGTTACAGTGGTGTGACCCTCTCCCATCCAGCCTCATATAGTTGAGACAACTCTCACACCCACCCAGGAACGTACAGTGGCGAAGACCATCTCAATATTATATACATGTACAGTGGTGTGACCCTCTCCCATCCAGCCACATATAGTGGAGATGGCTCTCGCACCCACCCAGTAACGTACGTACAGTGGTGTGATTCTCTCCCATCCAACCACATATAGTGGAGACAACTCTCATACCCACCCAGGAACGTACAGTGGTGAAGACCCTCCCAATATCAGTTGTGTGACCCTTTCCCATCCAGCCACATATAGTAGAGAAGGCTTTCGCACTCACCCAGGAACGTATTACGGTGAGGATCCTCCCACTATCATATACAGGTACAGTGGTGTGACTCTCTCCCATCCAGCCACAGTTAGTGGAGACAACTCTCACACCCACTTAGGAACTTACAGTGGTGATGACCCTCCGATCAATCCTGATACATATAGAAGTGATGACCCTCCGATCTATCCTGATACATATAGAAGTGATGACCAACTCATATACGTGATATATTGGTCACCAACATACCTTTATGAGTGGGTGGGATAGTCTCCATCGCTGTACGTACAATTTATATTTTATTAACTTTACATGCACATAATTATATACGCGTAACATCACATTAGTTAATTAGATTACACTTATAATTTATACGTTCTCTTTAACTTCATTAACATTACGACAAAATAAGTGTTAGTTTCAATATGATTATAGAAGTAGCATCATATACTTATGTAAACCTATATAAGGCATATGCATAACATTTGTACTTTTAACCTTTTTTATTTTGTATGCAGCTTTCAATAGCACGTTACTTTATATTTATAAATTTTGTTTCGTCGTTTCAAAACAGTATAAGGCCAGTTAAAAAACCTAAACTTATATTATGTATATAATTAAAAACAGTAGCCTGACGTTTAGCAAGTAACTATTTAGTTACTTGCTTAGTTTAGTTATAATTTAGGACATCGGTTTAGTTTTGTACCCAAAAAAGGTACAGGAAATATATTCTAAAAATTACCGTATAAATAGACGATATTAAATTTATCAAACTAAATTTACAAAACCAATGTTATAGAATTGTGCAAACAACAACATTTTGTACAATACATAGCGTTTAGGATTTTTGATACTATTGCACGTACATATGAAAAGAATGTAGTGTAAATTTACATATTTAAAAGACAACGTTGAAAAATTTCAAACCGTAAAAATATGGCATATAAACCAATTTAAAAATGTCATCATCATAATCCATAGGCATCTCCTTTCTTTACCAAATTCCTTGATTTCAGTTACCTTTTTAATTCTAAATACGATATCTTAGAGTGATCTCGTATATCCCCCCCCCCCCAGAAATATCCTCTGATGTATTCCTAAATAAGTATTTGTGGTATATATTTTCTTTACTTTTCCTTTATTTACTTTACATTTGCCTCCTAAACAATAGCTTTCTTAAATTTTTCCTTTATTAAAACATTTTTAAATTTGTTTAATCTATCTTCCTTAATAAATATCTTTGGTGAAATAACTGAAAAATTAATTATTAAAACTATCAACCCTTAGCCTAGGATTTTAATATGTTATTCAATAATTAAATATTCAAACCAAAAGTTCGTGGAACAAAAATATATTCTAATGAGAAATGCAACTATAATTTTGTATAAAACGTTTAATACAATTTAAATATTTATTTGTAAACTTAAAGTGCGTTGTAAGTAATGAGTTAGGAAAATAATTACTCTAGGACCAGACTAAAGCTTGACTAATAGACTGGTGAAAGGGTAGTCAGTGACTTCTTCTCTCATTTAGTTCTCAGAAATCACGACTTCTTTAAACAATACTGTTCAACACATATTCTTCCGAAAAATTTGCAATATTTTGTTTCATATATTAAGTAAAATATCGGTATTTACATACATGTAATATAGTGTTTTTAATTAAGAATATAGCATTAACTTTCATTTATTATGATACAACATACTATGTCTAGATTTAAGTCTCTGTGTTATTGTTCTACAGTTGTCAATGCTAAATTTGTGAACAGTATGCATATACACTTTTACTGATATTCAATGTAAATATAATCAAGCAAAGGAAACTAAATATTCATAGTGCATGAAACACATAGCAAACGCTGTTAAAAAATATTACAATAAATAATTAAGAATGACAAATCAATATTATTGAATTTCTAAGGATTAAAATAGATCGACGTTAATTTGTACTTACGATTTTAAATATGTATTACAATAATACATTTTACATAAATTAATATCATACTGCGATATGCCAAGACATCTTTTAAAAAAATGCATGCACTATTTAATGTAAAATGACGGTTTTATTGATTTTATTATTTTCTCAACGATTTGCATTAAAGTAGAACATATGAATAGTTACTAAGAAAAAGAGTTACCAAACATAGTAATGAAAGTGTATTAAGTATGTAAAAAAGTTGCTTTTCAATTTGATATTTTAAGGTTATCGAAACAACAAGAAATTTTGAATGAAATTCTTCAAAAGTAATTAAAATAAATAACCTGAGAAACATCTCACCAATTTAACATGACTGTTGATATAATTTGTCAATGTCAATAATCTTTTGTTTACTATATTTATTTTTAGCATTTTAAAAAGTAATTAAAAAAATAACTAACGTTAAATATTCGAAATGTTCATAAACGGTAGTTAATATGCCTTACCAAACTTAGGTTAGGTTAATTAGAAGCTATTCCGCCAGGAGCGCTGCTTCCCAACACGCCACTTCACAACCTCAATATTGCATTTATTCAGCTACCTTATCCACTAATTAAGTTTAGACGAACAAAGTAAGTCGTTTAGTCACTGAACATTTAAGAAGTCTTTACTGAAATATTTCGTTTTGAAATACATTTACACATTTTGGCATTATATTACGAAAACGTGCATTTTACGTTCAAAAGTAGGTAAATAGATTAGTTATAGTATAAATCTCAATATTGTTGCGTATATAAGTTGGTGGTTAATAAATAAGTTTAGTGTCTGTATGAATTATTGTGTTGAAACATCAGAATAAATCATGATGAACTGGGAAATAATAACTTGACGCTTTTAATTATAAAGTTCGTTTCCGAAAGGCCTCAATCAATACTAAACAAATTATTGGATTATGTCAGTATCTGTCTACAAATGACACAAAGAGAAATATTAAAAATTTCATAAACGGTAAACAAAATTCTTCATCAAACTGTAGGTATATGCATAACGCTCACAAATATAGAGTTTACTGGCTGAAGAACAATAACACAGAGACATAATTCTACCAGTGTACATGTATGGGTGGGTGGGTGAGTCAGTACCATTGTACATGTATGGGTAAGTGTATGTACCAATAACCATTATGTTTATGGGTCGTTCAATACCACTATGTGTGTATTGGTGGGCGCGTGGGTTCAGCCATTTAAAATGGTTTTGTATGCATTTTTTTCCATTAAAAGTGTAAATAAATAAACTTTAATATCTTAACCCTTATCACGCCGTAGGCGCGTATACAAACATATATTTGCTTTACTCTAAACGCAGTAAGCGCATATACGTGTAATAATTACAAAAATAATATTTTCGTAATAATGTTTCTAATTTAATCCGGTAGTGCGTTTAGGTTATGGTCGGTGGCTCATGAGAGACACATTGTGCAACTCGCGACCTTTTGTTGGCCAATCTTAGTATTTTGTATCATAATTATTTTAATTGAAAGCTATATTCTTAATTTTAATATAATCAAGTTTTTTTTTATAAAATTCTAATGAATAGTCAGTCTTAGTTTGTAACACTAACTAGATTCACTCACCTATACTAACCACTCTCCAAAATACACATTAAATCACATCTTGACGATTGGCGTCTTGAAGATGAATAAATAGTTGAATCTACTTACACAAGCCTTTGAATGTAAACACAATTTACTGTAACCCTACTTTACTGTCAAACACAATTACGCAAACTTATTTAGAGTTGATTGTTATTTTTATATATAATAATTGTTCTGTCAGAGTCAAGATTGAAGAACGATGTTTTATAAATTTACAACAGGACGTTTGTGTTATGTTCATATATAAGTAGAAGAAAGCATTAAAGGGTGTGTGTATATGCTCAAAGGAAAATGTACGTACGGTAACTATATATTTCAAAAAACCAATGAAAAGTTCCATGTAGTTATTACCATTCAAATAAAAAGATGACTTCTAAACATTGAAATATTACTAATAAAAAATTCATAAAACAGTTTAATTAATGATTGAGGTTTGGAATGTAATTATACAACTATGCTTCTCTTTGTCCACTTTGTGACAAGCGAGATGAATCTCGGCTGACATATGCCATGTGTAATAAGACACATCTCCAGCTGTTTTTCATACGTATATCAGAGATGACAAACATTATACTTATTACACAAGTTTACATAACACCAAATTAGTGTTATCTAATTATAATATTAGTAAAAAATCATTTAGAATTGACATTGTTAAATTTAATAAAATTTTTATTCCTAATAAAAATACATTTTAATCCGTCATATGTCAGTAATTGGATTAAATTATTGAAATAGTCAATTTTTATTCCAGCAATATTACGAAAATCAGATCAAACTATTACTTTAAATTAATGTTACATGTAATAGTAATTTAGCCATACAAATATTTAAAACGATATAATAAAGTTGTAATTAGTGTCAATTTACTATTCGTAAACTTAATGTGATTTCATGTAAAAAGCTACGTAAGTTTTATCGTAATAAACAAATACAAGGCCTTATAACACTGTTTTTTATAATACATATTTTGGAATTTATTAATAATGGCTTTTTAAGTGCATGATAATATTACTTACTAGTTTACCTGGGTCTGAAGGCCTGTGCTGGATATTTATATAACGAGTAATGTATCTGTTACATTAGTTGGGGACTCCAAACTGGGATTGTCGCCCCCGCAGTCTGAGGGCTTGGTCACTGAGACACTTCGCTTCAGAAAAAATGTAGCACCTTATAAAAATACCATCAAAATAGATATATAGCTATATATATTCTTATCATTGATGTATACAGTAATAATCGATTGTTTTACCAACAATATATTCATTATTACGAAATAGTTTTGTTTCGTACAACTTAAATACTGTATCATGAAAAAAATATTTACACTGCAGATAAAATCTGTGATTGTCAGACAGTTAGAGAAACAATATATTATATTAACTAAACAATTAGAAAATTTTTTATATAAAACATATGTGTGGTAAATATAAATTGTTTTTGTGATGATTTACTGTACTTACAATGCTACATTTTGATAATTTTCCGTTTATTTTTGTTAAAAATAACTATGCAACTTTCCATATTAATTTATTTTGTACATATCATTACATAGTTTTAGCCGTTTGTGATTTTTATCAATTTTAACATAATATAATTGAGTTTTAGCTGCAATCAGATTGTATTAAAAAAAATACTGCCATCATTTGTGCTTTAGTCGCCATGAAGACTTCTCACGTTATGTAATAGAAATAAGGTAACATTTTTAATATCTGCTACGCTCTGTCTCAGCAAGAAAATCTATCACACTCATTAGCGTAACTGATGATGAAGAAGCACTTAATCACTCTCAGAACCATTAATTAGGTCTCTATTCCTGAGAAAGTAATTAGAGTTCGGTGATTGCACCTCATCGCAGTCGGCTTTACCTGATAACCTGAATGGGAATATCACAACTAATTTAAAATTATTCTGCTACGATGTATATATTGCTTTATTATTTATTTTAAATGTAACTAAGCAATCCTTACTTAAAATAAAAGTTGGGAAATAGTTCTGTTTATGAACTTTGGTACTTTTTCTAATACATATTTTGAAGCTCCTCTCTAAAGTCATACTTAGTAAGATAAAATATGGCTTATTAAAGATTCCAACACCCATACACTAAGCAAACATAGTTTTATACTCCTCTCATATAAAAAAATCGTGTATACAGGACGTGTGGTAAATCTGGTCCAAAAATTTACAATATATTTATTGACTGGGGTTAAAAAGTGTTTAAAAATGCTATGTTTCAGGGATTTTTAAATCCCTGAAATCCCCCTATATGTGTCAGAGTCATTCGTTTTAGGTACATCTATTCTCATATTATTGTTTCAAATCTAATACGTATATATTATCCTCCTGAGGTATAAATTTTAAGAAGTTCAAAATTAAACTGTACATTTTAATCCTTTTTAAAAGTTTGGTGGCCATATAAACTATGAAGAACGTTGTATATGCAGACATAAATACTTTTTATAAATTCGTTTTCAGTCGTAATTTACTTATGATTTTGCATTTTTAATAAAATGGTAAACCTTTTCCATCATTATTTCTATTGCAAGGTTCTTGCTGGTTTTCTGGGTTTTAATTGTTTTTACGCATATTTGTTTCTATTTTTGCTTAAATACAAAACTTTTTGCCATTAGGTTTCTTATTTAGCGTTTGTCTCTAGGTTTCCCTAGTAAAAACATGCTAGTTTTTAGGTTCTACAGGACATGTTAAATGTTGTCTTCCTTCCACAATTCCATGCGTATTTTATAGTTGTACAAAATGTTATACGCCCAGGCCACGTGTGTTCGTGTAAATACCCCAGCTTAAACCATGTTGATGTTAATGAGCTAATCAGACAGCGACATAAGCCCTGGTGGTGGACTTTATTCAGTAATTGACAGTAAACCTTCGAGGGAATCAGCTGGAGCAATAATTAACCTTATTTACGTGGAATAATTAAACTTTCATGTACTTAATTTGTGAGATTTCACTTGTGATTTTCGATCTTTACCGTTAATTCACTACCACTACTTTTTCCTTTAATACAATGCCAATACTTTTTTATGGCAATTATGGTTAGGTTAGGTGGTTATTAATGTTAATCACAAACTGGAAAATCCAATGATTGCCTTACCACCGAATACTCTCTCCGCGTATAAGTTCTTGGAAAGCGATTAGATAAGGTTAGTGATATTGGATTTCTAGTGGATAAGGGATACCACAGTCGACGTAAAAATGATTGGCGAACATTTTTTAAAGCAATTTAATATTTATGAAGTGGTAGTGAATTACGGTAAATAAAAAAGAAGTGGTAGTGAATTAACGGAAAAGATCTGAGATTTCATAATGTTTTGACTCGATTCAAATATTTTATAAATTCTTTCCACTTTAGAAAAGGATATATTTAAATGGTATATGATGCAATTATGTCTTTATTATTATTTTACATATATTATTATATTATTAATAACATGTTCATTACTTTACATGTTATTTATATTTAAGTAATAATTATGGTCATATAAATGTAAACTAATTAAAATATTCATGAATGTCAACATATTCCAGACCTTTTTATAATTTATTGCTCTATATTGGTAAAATTCAAATATATCTTATTCATAATAGTTACGAAATAAACATAGATATATACTAATTCATTTAGTTTTTGTTATTAACCAATGACGAATTTGGTTTTTGAAACTCACAGAAAAACTGAATTTCGGACGGATAGTTATGTGAGGTTATATGTTCCGAAATTCATAAGATATTCTGTATCTACTCTATATTTTCAGAATAACAAATAATCATGCCTTAGTTTATAACAATAAGTATTCTTAAAAGTAAAACCTAAACCTGAACTAACTTAAAATAAATTTTCTAAAAACCATTATAACATTTACTTAGATATTAGTGATATTGGTTCAAATGCATAAATCATTAAAATTTTATTTTTATGTGTTAAATTAACTATATTAAATATCATAACTAGTTTATGAATAATACGTTACTACCCCCTTCTATATTTAACTATTCCTCTATAATATTATATATGTACATTACTTTTGTCAGGCAATTGTATTTAACTCCAATTACGCAAGGAAACACAAATGTGGACAGCCTATAGACTGAACTGTAGTTGGCAGGAATGTAAACGAGTAGTACAACAAGCTCTGTTAGAAACCATATAAAGTGTGTTTCAGCCAAAAACACGTACGCCAAACATCTGTAAGTGAGGTTTACTCAAACCACTTAATTGAAAAAGACATAACTGAACTGTAGTTGGTAGGAATGTAAACGAGTAGTACAACAAGCTCTGTTAGAAACCATATAAAGTGTGTTTCAGCCAAAAACACGTACGCCAAACATCTGTAAGTGAGGTTTACTCAAACCACTTAATTGAAAAAGACATAACTGAACTGTAGTTGGTAGGAATGTAAACGAGTAGTACAACAAGCTCTGTTAGAAACCATATAAAGTGTGTTTCAGCCAAAAACACGTACGCCAAACATCTAAAAGTGAGGTTTACTCAAACCACTTAATTAAAAAAGACATAACTGAACTGTAGTTGGCAGGAATGTAAACGTAAACAGCCTACAGACTGAACTGTAGTTGGCAGGAATGTAAACGAGTAGTACAACAAGCTTTGTTAGAAACCATATAAAGTGTGTTTCAGCCAAAAACACGTACGCCAAACATCTGTAAGTGAGGTTTACTCAAACCACTTAATTGAAAAAGACATAACTGAACTGTAGTTGGCCGGAATGTAAACGTATACAGCCTACAGACTGAACTGTAGTTGGCAGGAATGTAAATGTGCAGTACAACAAGCTCTGTTAGAAACCATATAGAGTGTGTTTTAGCCGAAAACACGTATGACAAACATCTGTAAGTGAGGTTTACTCAAACCACTTAATTGAAAAAGACATGACTGAACTGTAGTTGGCAGGAATGTAAACTTAAACAGCCTACAGACTGAACTGTAGTTGGCAGGAATGTAAACGTAAACAGCCTACAGACTGAACTGTAGTTGCAGGAATGTAAACGTAAACAGCCTACAGACTGAACTGTAGTTGGCAGGAATGTAAACGTAAACAGCCTACAGACTGAACTGTAGTTGGCAGGAATGTAAACGTAAACAGCCTACAGACTGAACTGTAGTTGGCAAGAATGTAGACGAGTAGTACAACAAGCTCTGTTAGAAACCATATAAAGTGTGTTTCAGCCAAAAACACGTACGGCAAACATCTGTAAGTGAGGTTTACTTAAGTAAACAAAGACATGACTGAACTGTAGTTGGCAGGAATGTAAACGTGAACAGACTACTGACTGAACTGTAGTTGGCAGGAATGTAAACGTAAACAGCCTGTAGACTGAACTGTAATTGGCAGGAATGTAAACGTAAACAGCCTACAGACTGAAATGTAGTGGGCAGGAATGTAAACGAGCAGTACAACAAGCTCTGTTAGAAACCATATAAAGTGTGTTTCAGCCTAAAACACGTACGCCAAACATCTGTAAGTGAGGTTTACTCAAACCACTTAATTGAAAAAGACATAACTGAACTGTAGTTGGCAGGAATGTAAACGTAAACAGCCTACAGACTGAACTGTAGTTGGCAGGAATGTAAACGTAAACAACCTACAGACTGAACTGTAGTTGGCAGGAATGTAAATGTGCAGTAAAACAAGCTCTGTTAGAAACCATATAGAGTGTGTTTTAGCCGAAAACACGTACGACAAACATCACTAAGTGAGGTTTACCCAAACCACTTAAGTTAACAAAGACATGAACCAGGTACAGATTGAACCGTAGTTTGCAGGATTGTAAACGTGGAGAAACAACGACCTCTGTTAGAACCCATTTTGAGTGTGTTCAAGCCAGAAACACCTACGGCAAACATCTTCAAGTGATGTTTACTTCAAACCACAAGGGAACAAAGACATAAACTAGCTGCAGATTGAACTGTAGTTGGCATGAGTGTAAACAAGGAGACACAATAAGCTCTGTTAGACACCATACAGAGTGTGTTCAAGCCAAAAACACGAACGGTAACAATCTCTAAATGTGGTTTGCTTAAAATAACTTAAGGGAACTAGCTACAGAATGATCTGTAGTTGGCAGGAATGTTAATGTGGAGATATCACTAGTACTGTTAGAACTCAGTCAGTGAGTGCTCGAGCCACAAACACGTTCGGCAAACATCTCTAGGTGTGGTTTACTCAAACCAATTAAGGCAACAAAGAACCTGAACCAGCTATAGATTGAACTGTGGTTGGATGGAATGTAAAAATGAAATTGCCCTAAGCGATGTTTTAACTTCTTCATATGATACAATCCCTAAATATTACGAAAAACATCTCTATGCTTTTTAATCACAGAAAAACTGTGAATGAAAAATATAGTATTACATATGACATATTTAGGAAAGTGTTGATTACTTAACTAGCAATCTCATTGAATATATTCCTTAATTTTTTTAATTGGAATGTAATATACGGGACTTTTATGTTTTTTTTTCTTTATTTTTACAAGAATTTTATGACGTTCATATTGATAACTTTGTTTTACTTTATTATTGATTTAATATAACGTTTTTAAATATGAGTTTAAATGTAATTAAGATAGACATGAAGGGGATATAAAAGTTGTGTGGGTTTAAAAACTCATCTGTGTATGTAATACCTAAGCCTGGTGGAACCATATTGTTCGGTAAAAAGTCAGGTCACCCGGGAACAATCACGTTAGAGGTAACTACATTACGGCCTTGGGTCAAACATACCGCTACTTCGTGCATCTAAAGTACCCTTACCCTAGCATACACAACACAATTCTATTTAGTTGTTGATTACAGGAAATTTTGACATACATTTAAGCAAAAATATTGCTGCACCATGGGCTTTCAAAACAAATTCTGTACATCAATAATGTTTATCAACTATTACTTATAAAAAGATTTATGATCGGTTTTTATTATATGAATGATTGTAAGAGCATACTATTAATGCAACAGTACTAAAAATGTACTACCATAATGTTTTGATAATTAGATATCATATTTACATTATCTTATAGTTTGATAATAATATACACAATGTATTGATATAATCTCGTCAGTGTAATATAACATTCACTCTTCAATTTATTATTGAAGTATTAATAAATTATTTAAAAAATATTAAGTTATTGATTTATTTTACTTTTTGTAAAGGCATTTGTGTATCTATGTTCGAACTTATTATATGTATATATATATATTTAATAATGTTATGTTTGCCTTTTTCAATACATTTTCAAGAATAATTAGAGCAGAGCGTAAGTTTAATATATAAAAAGCAATTTTATGTTTATTTAATCCATGACTATTATCAAAAAACTATTATTTTAATATTTATATTAAAAACTTAAAAAAAAAATTAGTAATGTAAGTTTTGTTTATAACCAATATCAGTTGCAGAAAAATTTTAAAAGTAGTATTTTTTAAAACTAATAAAAGGAACTATAGTATTCAGTCTAAAACGTGTGTAAAATATAACAATGAATTTGAATGTTGAATTCAATTAATATTTACCAGATTAGCAGTCTTGTCTTACAGAGTAATTTGAAAATTTCATATGAAGATAAAATTAGTTGAAATGAACATTAAAAATGCCCTATTTTAAAAGGACAAAGTCAGAACTGCAAAGTCCTAAGTGTTAGAGAACACTTAACGCTAAAATATTGGTACACAATCCACATAAAAAGAATATATCCTGATATATATTACTTTTGTTCAATATAGGATGAGTGATGTTCTTCGCAGGAAGTCAGTTTGATACAGAACTCACGACTGTCGCCAGTTTTTCCTTCCTGTGTCTGTGTTCAGACCTTTGTAAAAGAACCAAGAAATATCTCTGTCAGTTTGTTTCTACCAACAAATATCAATAACCGTAATAGTTCTTAATGATCGTAATTAGGACTCTGAAAAATAGCTACGAATGTCAAAGTCTATTTAGGACAATACAAGCCAGGATAATATGTCTTGAAACGTTGAATGACCATTGAATGACGATAATATTTGAGTAAAAGAGCATAACGTTCACGTCCTTAAAGGTAATTGTATTATTTTCCGCAAATATTGTATTTATAAAACTGATAATTTTTATTAGTGATGAATTTTATGTTAGTTTTGGTAATAATTTAAATATTATTTGTACAGAATTTTTTATGTAACTGTTAGTACATCTTTAAGATCGATAGTAAATACATTTATTTATAAAAAGGCTTTGTTAGTGTTTTTGTATCTATTGAACTTAAGAAAAAATTCGTTAGTAAATAAAGAGTGTAATTCACCATCATTCAAAATTATGTAGTCCTTTTATATTTTTGACAATATAGCTACATTTGTTTTTTGTTAAAACACTTTCAATTTATACTTTATCTTAAACAGCACAAACAAAGAAAAATCAAAACTCTCCTTTGAAAACTAAAAAAATATTATTAGTACGAAAAAAAGTAGTAAGAACAGTGAATTGATTGATACAATTGTAATTTATGTTGTTACTGAAAATTTAGAAGCATTTACTTCTAAACTTAAAATTTTTTTAATGGCTAACTACTAATGATTTTCAGTACTAATTCTTCACCATGCAGGAAAGATTAGTTTAATAAATACACGGCTTTTGTAACATCTTCAACAAACTATATACTGGCTTAAAATTACTCTTAGTACGAGATAAATCCATGTTTAAGCCTTATAATCGGCCTGACATACACCAACCCATAAACCTACACTGTCCCACCCACCCACCAGTAAACCTAGGTTGTCCCTCCCACCTACCCATAAACCTACACTGTCCTTCCCACCCACCCATAAACCTACACTGTCCTTCCCACCCACTCTTAAACCTAAGCAGTCCCTCCTACCCACCCATAAACGTACAATGGTACTAAATCCAACCGACCACGAATAAACGCAAACTGATACTGTCCAAACCAACCACCTATATTCGTACAGTAGTAGAGATCTACCCACCCACTTATAAACGTCCAGTAGGACTGACCTACTCACCCAATCTTGCACATACATGGGTTCTGACACATATACTCAACGTGATGTCCCCTCATGTCATCCATACACGTATGGTGATGATGTCTGCTCACCGACCCACACACGCAAAATAGTAATGACCCACCCACCCAAACATAAGTGTAAAAGGGTTATTATTTATTGTGTACAAGGCCCGGTAAATTTTCAATACGACTCTATGTGAATTTTTAGGTGAGTAGGTAAATATCAGTGCATGTGTATGGGTAAGCAAAAGGGTGAATACCACAGTACCTTGTGGTAGGGTGGGTGAAATAGTACCCTAATACGTGTATTTGAATACCACAGTACCCTTGTGGTTGGATGGGTGAAATAGTACCATCATACGTGTATCTGAATACCACAGTACCCTTGTGGTTGGGTGGGTGAAATAGTACTATCATACGTGTATCTGAATACCACAGTACCCTTGTGGTTGGGTGGGTGAAATAGTACTATCATACGTGTATCTGAATACCACAGTACCCTTGTGGTTGGGTGGATGAAATAGTACTATCATACGTGTATCTGAATACCACAGTACCCTTGTGGTTGGGTGGGTGAAATATTACTATCATACGTGTATCTGAATACCACAGTACCCTTGTGGTTGGGTGGGTGAAATATTACTATCATACGTGTATCTGAATACCACAGTACCCTTGTGGTTGGGTGGGTGAAATAGTACTATCATACGTGTATCTGAATACCACAGTACCCTTGTGGTTGGGTGGGTGAAATAGTACACAGTACCTTGTGGTTGGGTGGGTGAAATAGTACTCTAATACGTGTATTTGAATACCACAGTACCCTTGTGGTTGGATGGGTGAAATAGTACCATCATACGCGTATTTGAATATAACAGTACCCTTGTGGTTGGGTGGGTGACATAGTACCCTAATACGTGTATCTGAATACCACAGTACCCTTGTAGTTGGGTGGGTGAAATAGTACTATCATACGTGTATCTGAATACCACAGTACCCTTGTGGTTGGGTGGGTGAAATAGTACTATCATACGTGTATCTGAATACCACAGTACCCTTGTGGTTGGGTGGGTGAAATAGTACTATCATACGTGTATCTGAATACCACAGTACCCTTGTGGTTGGGTGGGTGAAATAGTACTATCATACGTGTATCTGAATACCACAGTACCCTTGTGGTTGGGTGGATGAAATAGTACTATCATACGTGTATCTGAATACCACAGTACCCTTGTGGTTGGGTGGGTGAAATATTACTATCATACGTGTATCTGAATACCACAGTACCCTTGTGGTTGGGTGGGTGAAATATTACTATCATACGTGTATCTGAATACCACAGTACCCTTGTGGTTGGGTGGGTGAAATAGTACTATCATACGTGTATCTGAATACCACAGTACCCTTGTGGTTGGGTGGATGAAATAGTACTATCATACGTGTATCTGAATACCACAGTACCCTTGTGGTTGGGTGGGTGAAATATTACTATCATACGTGTATCTGAATACCACAGTACCCTTGTGGTTGGGTGGGTGAAATATTACTATCATACGTGTATCTGAATACCACAGTACCCTTGTGGCTGGGTGGGTGAAATATTACTATCATACGTGTATTTGAATACCACAGTACCCTTGTGGTTGGATGGGTGAAATAGTACCATCATACGCGTATTTGAATATAACAGTACCCTTGTGGTTAGGTGGGTGACATAGTACCCTAATAAGTGTATCTGAATACCACAATACCCTTGTGGTTGGGTGGGTGAAATAGTACTATCATACGTGTATCTGAATACCACAGTACCCTTGTGGTTAGGTGGGTGAAATAGTACTATCATACGTGTATCTGAATACCACAGTACCCTTGTGGTTGGGTGGGTGAAATAGTACTATCATACGTGTATCTGAATACCACAGTACCCTTGTGGTTGGGTGGGTGAAATAGTACTATCATACGTGTATCTGAATACCACAGTACCCTTGCGGTGGGGTGGGTGAAATAGTACAATTATACGTGTATCTGAATACCACAGTACCCTTGTGGTTGGGTGGGTAAAATAGTTCCATCATACGTGTATTTGAGTACCACTGTACATATTCAGATGGGACTATTTCCCATACATTAATTAAATAGTTACAACATCCTGAGAAGTCTGAGAACTGGGGTATATTCTTGGAGGGTTTTATTTAAAACTAGCTGAACCCGGCGGACATTGTCTCGCCTTTCATTTTTCATTGACATACCAAAATAAAGCAATAAAATGAATTATAGAAAAAAAACCATTATTTATTAAATGAGTGCAAGTGGGTAAACAATATTGTTGGTCTTCTTATTTGGTGTATAAATGTAAAGGTTTTTAGTAGTGTGTGCTACACTCTCAAGGTGAAATGTAGAACTACAATAAATCAAAACATATACAGTACTGTTGTTGTGAGAACTTCAATCTGCTTATGGCATGTGAAACTACATTAAACCACACAGTCATATGTTTTTTGAAAACAATTCAGATTCTCCATTTGAAAAACATGGGATTTTTAGGAGCCCGTGGGGTGGGACCCTGTGGACGGATCTGCATCAAACTTTACAGAAACCATTTCGGGAGTATGCAGGACAACATCCTAAAGTTTTATGGCGATCGGTTGGATGGTTTCGCAGCGCATAAACTTCAAACATATATATACATATACAAACATCCTCTTTTATAAATATAGATAAATAAATGTGTGTAAAAATCATTTGCTCTATGTATTTATAATGATTAATCTCATGTCTATAGCTGAAAAAAACAATAAATAATACACAATACATTAAAAGGCTTTAAACCTAACATCCACTATGATTACTTGCTGATTACTCAGTTAGACGAATAAAGACAGTTAAACATAAAAATTACCTTAAAAAATTAATAAATTATTATTTTATAAATAATATTTGCATGAACTTAATAAAAACCGTTGACTGTTAATTAAGTTCAGTGTGGTTGGAAGTTCCAATGACCTGGAAACTGACATCAAAAGATGATAAAACAAGATTACTTCCAGTTATTGGACTTGATAATCATTCAGTACATGGGTGATTTCATTAACTTTTCTCTTAGTAAATTAATGGTTCATTATAAAATATAGAAAAAGTGCGTTAAAGAGAACTTGACTTGAGTTTATATATTTGTATCACTAAATATACAGGGTGAGACACTAATAAGTGCGTTAAATTCACCAGCTGTTTCCACTGACAAATGAAACAAAAAAGTTCATATAAACTATAGTCTGATTCTGAGCCATTTGGTTATAATGGCGCTTTTTGTGATTTTTTTAAAAATTAAACAACTTGATACTGATAGTTTTACGGTAAAACCAAACCAATTTTATTTATATCATGGGAAGTAACACCATTTGAAATATTGTTAAATTCCCTATAAATTAAACATACTACTCTAATAATAACCTATTATACAACATTTTATAATAAATGTAACGTTGAACATTTAATATTCAGACTTTCTCCGTTAAACTTTAAAGCTCAATTAAATTGTTTCTACTCTTATGTTCAATTACTAAACAAACTTTCTTTTTCATTTATTTTTAAAGTGATGTATAGATATTAACGGGTCATACGTGAAAAAATGTTGAAATTTCATTAAAATATTGATAAGGACACAGTATTATGGTTCATCATATTGGTTATACACACCAAACTGTGTATCTGTAATGTCTGTACCAGCTGAATATATTGACTGAATCAGCTGATTGGGGATAAACAGTTATAATTAGCTGATTTTCAATTGTCGTATTATAAAACTGTTTTTATATCCTTTACAACTTCGCACTAAAAGTAACCATAACTAATGCCGTTTATGCTCGACAATAGTTTTTGAATGGTCATGACGTTTACCATTAAATAATATGTTGACATTATTGTGGTTTACCGTTTCAGTGACTATAACTCATTAGAAAGCCATCACGGATATCGTCGCCGTTATCTGCGTAGAAGGCTTCAGAATGCACGGACCTTTGTCAACGTTCCAATAATCATTTAGTTGGAAATGTTATTCAAGATGTAGGAGTTGAAGAAGCTGTTCTTAATCGCTTTGCAGGACACCCATGAACAAGAACAGTTTTTCGAAAGTTCGGGGTATCCAAATCATGCGTAAGTAGAATTTTACGTAAAGAAAAGCTACATCCTTATTATTTTATTAGATTGCAAGCTCTAGAACCAAGAGGTCCTCAACTGGAGTTCAGTTCTGCCACTTGATTCGTCAGTATGATCGTTGTGATTTCCTCAAGACCATTCTTTTGACATG
This sequence comes from Stictocephala bisonia, assembly GCA_035578905.1. Classification (NCBI taxonomy): domain Eukaryota; kingdom Metazoa; phylum Arthropoda; class Insecta; order Hemiptera; family Membracidae; genus Stictocephala; species Stictocephala bisonia. The sequence continues at coordinate 120,882 of JAQJVL010001761.1, read as the reverse complement.
TGGATCAACATATGTTTTCAACATACACAACGACCATTACTATGCTGCAGAAATCCCCTCCTGGTACACGAGTCTTCTAATCAAGTAAGATTCAAATTAAACATCTGGATTAGACTTATTGGAAGCTGGCTTATGGGACCATACATCAACCTACTAGCAGCCTTTAATGGCATTCAATACTTGGACTTTTTAACTGTAAACTTACCTTTGTTCCTTCAAGACTTGCTGTTGGATTTGCGTCAAAGCATTGTCATCCAAGCAGGATGAAGCACCCCCACACTTCAACGTTGAGGTCCGTCAGCACATCAGTGATACTTTTAATATGTGGATCAGAAGAGGATCTCCAGAACTGACACCCGTTGACTACTATGTTTAGGGCACGTCAAGAAAAAATTTTATAGCACACCAGTTCGAAATGTAGAAGAGTTAAGGAATAGGATATTGACAGCTTCTCAACTCCTACGTCATGAACTGAACTTAAAGGTGGCTGTGAAGTAATTAAGTTTTTCTGACCGCATGTGTAGCAGGGTAAACGGAGGTCATTTTGAAAACCTAAAATGATAGCAATTATTGAGAACCGTTTTAGCACGATATTATTTGTGTAAACTGTAGCTAAAGGTACAATGAAATACGAAATAAAAAAAATCCTGTTCAAGAAGTTGTATTTTAAGTATAATAAATTACCTGATTATAACTATTTGAACTTCGGAATCAGCGGATTTAGTCAATAGATTCAGTTGGAACAGAAATTATAGATACCCAGTCATTAGTTTGGTGTTTATAAAAAATATGATGAACCATTATGTTGTATCTCTATCAATGTCTGTATAACATTTCAAATTTTTTTCACGTATGAACCCTTAATTTTACGTATGACTCTATACATCATTTTAAAGTTAAATAAATAAGGAAGTTTTTTCAGTAATTTAACGAAGGAATAGAAATAATTTAACTGCTTTAGTTGAGCCTTAAAGTTTAGAGGAGAAAGTCTGAATAAAAATTGTAACTTTTCAGTTATTTCAAAACATTGTATAAGGAGTTGTTATTTGAGTACTATGTTTAATTTATAGGGAATTTAATACTATTTCAAATGTTATTACTTTCCATGTGACAAATAAAATAGGGTTGGCTTTACCGTCAAACTAACAGTAACAAGTTGTATAAATTAAAAAAATTACAAAATGCGCCATTATAACCAAACAGTTCAGAATCAGACCATGCTTCATATGAACTTTTTTGTTCCATTTTGTCATTGGAATCAGCTGGTGAAGCTATTGTACTTAGTAGTGACTCACCCTTGTATGCCGTCTCGTGCGCAGGACGTGTGCATTGGCTCCCCAAGTTGTTCTAGCAATATTATGTAGTACATTTTCCCTGATTTTAATTTTAGTTGCTGTTTTTTGAATGTGGCTTTTAAACATCACCGATCGATCTACCGTTACTCTTAGGTACTGTGGATGATCATTATGATGAAGTTTTACACAATTTAGAAATATGTTGTTTTCAATTAGCCAGTCTGTTAGATACTTCATTGGAAGCAGGCTACTTTTTTTATGGGTTAGGGTTTAGTTTCCAGGTTCTAAAATATCCTTAATACTAGTATTTAATAAAAATATAAAATTAAATCAACTTGTAAAACTAAATAATTATGCTTTCTTGTACAACTATTTTTATTTATTTGTTTCAACTTATATTTACGACCACTTTTGAAATATATTCCTTATTACACTTAAAGAATACATTACTATTAGTTGTCTCATCATGCTGGGCCGACACCATGGCATTTAAGGGGTGATTTTTCTATAGCTTACCCCAGAGTTTGAAATCGGGACGTCAATATTCACTTTTAAGTAGGGTAGTTCACTGCCACTAGGCCCAGAATATATATTTTCTCATTTAAAATCATTTGAGTAAAAGAAGTGTACTTCTTATGTAGGTGTTGTAAATGGAATTCTTGTGTTATTTGAGAGAATTACCCCTAATGTTGTACAGTTGTTTACGAGAGGTTGGTTTTAAGAGGCCTTTATGTATGGGTTAAGTGATATACAGTGAAAGTCATCTGGTTGTATGTGGGCAGAAAAGTTATAAATAGTCCACCTATACCTTTACACGGCAACTCCCCCCCCCCCACTGACCCATAGATATACTGTAGTATTGAATGTACTCGAACAAAGGGATTCTCCCACCCGCCCAGTTATTATACGCATAGTAGTAACTGCCCACCTACCCACCCATACAGGTACAGTGCTGTAGAGTCACGACGGTATATTGGTGAGAAGATAATAGTAGTAGTTTCTTAAATTCGTTGATGCAAGGGAGGGGTGAAAATATCACTGTGGAGAATAAACCTAACAAAGAAGTTCATTTTTGGCTAATGGGAGGGTTTTCAAGTCCCTTTCCCTCCTGTTGGTGAAAGAAAGTATGATTCGTTGATATTTGAATTTGAGTAGGCATACATTTTAGTTCCTTCCTTTACATGAGGGTGTCTGACGAGGACAATGTATATTGTCAACAGTTATTGTCAAATTAAGTACAGCATTTATTTGAGTACTAAACAGTCTTTGTAATTCTTATTAAGCATTACCAGATGTTAAGTTCAACTTATATCAATATTTTGTGTATTTTATTATCTTTAATAAAGCATTCTGCCTAAATACTCAATATAAGTATCTCAAATATACGTAAACTATTTAAGTTTCAAATTTATGTATTAATGTAACTGAATATTTTATTTGTTTTTATGCCAATTATCCGAGTCAAGTACAAGACTTAAAACCAAACGATTTACAGCTTTTACTTGTAAAATATTGGAAATCAGGCATATAAAAAAAATTTCTACTTTTCGCGAATATTCAATTAATATAGAACATTCTTTAAACCATCCGTTCGAGAACTAAATATTACATTTAAGCTGTAAATATTTAATAATATATTAAGATTTAACGAATGACCAATTTTACTATCTCAATATTGAAATATTATTTTATTAGGAATAATGTACGTTATAAAAGCCTCTAAAAACGTGAAAATACATGCTCTAAATAAAAAACAATTGTGACAATCACGTGCATCTAAAGAGTCACGTCCAGCTCTAAAAGCCAGAGTACAAACTAACTTCTTTGGTTCCTACCAAAGAAGTTAGTTTGTACTCTGGCTTTTAGAGTACATGTTCCTCCTCCTGCAGAACATGTTCTGTAGAAGAAAATAGTCTGATTACAAAACTATTCTATTGTAATACTACATACCTATGTAATTTAAATTGTAATTTACTGTGGTCCTTGGATTAAGATTTAAAATATTTATTATTTTGCCTAATGCAACTCATAGGATTAAAATTTAAAAAAGTTATTAAAATATTTCTGTTTAACCTGTGAATATGTAAGTTATTTTTTAGGATGATTTTAGAATTGTCACCTAATTTTATCCTTTATGTGAAATTCTTGGGAAAAACTATCAATAATAAGTTGAGAAAAAACCTATGTTTTAGTCAATAAATGATATAAATACAAACTATCAAATAGTAAGTTTAATCTATTAAAAAACACTATATTAAGCTTTTTATTTAAAATACTGATCAGATAAAGTTGCTGAAATACAAGTAAAATACCTCAAATTATTGGCTAAAAAAATATATTGTTGTTTCTACTTAAAAACTATTAGTTCAAGAAAATATTTAGGAATCGGTATTAAAGGAGAATTTATGCACTTTGTAATAAGAATATTTGAAATAATTATGTCCCGGTAATAATAATCCATAATAGTAATGCAACATGATATTGTGGAGAGTTTGTATTTCAAACATTTTATTTCTACCTCCCTAGAATGAGAATAGTTTAAATAAATATTCATAATAACGATTAAAAATGGCAAACTAGTTAAAAATAATAATTTTATTTTTAATTTTAGTTTACAATACAACCAGAGGGCCTTCATAGTCAAATAGTCTAGCTTCAAAGTCAGGAGATAGATGAGTTGTTATTTAAAGAATCCCATATCGTGAGGTTAAACCAATTATATAACTTTTTATTTTCAATTAGAACTTTAACTTTGATACTTAATCGTGATAATTAGAAGGTTGACATAATAAAGACTGTATTTTCTAGAGGCAACATTGATTTTTCGTATTTCTTTCTTACATAAAATTAAAAAATAACGTTAAAAAAACTAGGGATAAGAAGTCATCCCTTATAATTGACCAAAACTAATAGGTTATCATGACTTCCAACCTATGTACTAGTATGGTACATAAGTCCATGGTACTCAATTTCCATTAGATACGGTGTATTTTCACACATTATATGATTTTTGTTTTTTATTCATACTATCCGTTGAACATTTTTTAAACTCATGTTATGTGTATACTTAATTTTGTGGTTATTTAATATGGAATTTTTATTTTGTTCTATCGAAAACAAGTTTTTTTGCTAAGTTCGTCATTTGTTTTGTATTTCCATAATAGTAATGCAACATGATATTATTGCAAGCTTCTCCAAAAATGTTGAGTAAAAATCCTTTTCTGGGTCTACAATACAACACTTACTATTCTAATATTTTACGTATAATATTATTATTTAGTTGCAATCTGTTTTTATAGAGAAATTATTAAAGATATTAAATTAATGAAATTATCTAAATTATGTGGTCAGGTTTTAGTTTTCACAACTGCTTATAAAAAAGCTGACACTGTGAATGAGTTAACAGTAACTCTTCTAAATTAAACTAATCCAAATTAAACTAAATGTTTTATAGATGATTAGTTTAAAACTTAATTGGGTGGTACCACTGATGGATGAGAGGAAGTTAAACAACAAAGTTGGGCCACTATCAACCAGGCTAAACTTTAGAAGTTGGCTGCTATTCAGTAATCACATTGTTGGCATTGTTGGAGGACAGCCTGAACAATTTACAGTGGCACCACTGATGGACCTTTTATGAGAGCAATTTCAACAACAAAGTTGGGCCACTACCAACAAGACCAAACAACACAAACTTCACTGGTGATCAGCAGTCTACATTGCTGGTTGGCAGCCTCAACAACTTACAGTGGCACCACTGATGGACCTTTTATGAGAGCAAGTTCAACAACAAAGTTGGGCCACTACCAACAAGACCGAACAACACAAACTTAACAGCTGTCTAAATTTTTAGTGGGCAGCCTCAACAACTTACGGTAGCACCACAATTTTTTGTTTTACAAATAATACAATATACAATAGGGTGGCACCACTGATGGAACTTTGGTGAGAGTAAGTTAAACAACAAAGATGGGCCACTACCAACAAGACCAAACAACACAAACTTCACAGTTGTTCAGCTGTCTACATTGTTGGTGGGGAGCCACAACAACTTACGGTAGCACCACTGATGGACCTTTGGTGAGAGCAAGTTAAACAATAAAGTTGTGCCACTACCAACAAAATCAAACAACACGAACTTCACAGCTGTTCAGCTGTATAAATTGTTGGTGGGCAGCCTCGACAGCTTAGGGTGGCACCACTGATGGAACTTTGGTGAGAGCAAGTTAAACAATAAAGTTGTGCCACTACCAACAAAATCAAACAACACAAACTTCACAGCTGTTCAGCTGTATACATTGTTGGTGGGCAGCCTCGACAGCTTAGGGTGGCACCACTGATGGAACTTTGGTGAGAGCAAGTTAAACAACAAAGATGGGCCACTACCAACAAGACCAAACAACACAAAATTCACAGTTGTTCAGCTGTCTACATTGTTGGTGGGGAGCCACAATTGTTGATTACAAATATTTTGTTTAGTTATAATATTTATTAAAAAAAGATAATAATTATAAGATTAGAGATACCTTTTTATTTGTCAGTAACCTAAGATTAATTTAGATCATTTGATACTAAAATCAACATTTATAAGAAAGTATATGTATTCATTTTTGTGATTTAAGTGAAGAAAGCATGAAGCCAATTTATAAAATCACGTTATTTATATGTTTGTGTTAATATATTGAACTAAATATTTCCAATTATACTATTTAACTTCTAATATGATAGAATTTGATAATATAACCATACTGTTATGTTATTTTTTATAATCTACCTACTAAATGCAACTAGAGTAACAATACTATGTATAAAAATACCTCAACTGTTATACTTGTTTTTATTTAGAAGTTGAAAACAGGTACATTGTCTGATTATGTTAAACAACTGATAAATTGTATCTTAGTATACATAAATTGGCAGTAACTCACCAGACTATGCACAAATTATTTAAATGACGTGTAAATGTTGTAAACAGGAAAACACAAGTAAAAATATTATATTACAATAAAAAGTGAGATCCCAATAGTTGGTAAATTAGAATTTATCTGTCTATAAATAGCAGGGTAATCCAAACTTTAACTGCAATGAATGGGTGCAAAAGTAGGCAGCTAAAAAAGTAGATAAATGGATTCAATGCAGTTTCTTATGCAGTAGAAATACGTGTTAGTTAAAAATAAAATTAGATAATAAATTTAATAAAATACAGTAAAATACAATAAAATTAATAAATTTAGAAATAAAGTACAGTTAAACATCATAAAACATTTATTAAAATATAAATTCAAAAAGTATGAATATTATGTTGAGGCTTATCTTTAAACCACGCGTACCATCCTCAGACCAGAGCGACTCACGAATTTAAAAATGATAAGTTGTCAGCGTTATTTTAATAACATAACATATTATTGCTAACCACAATCACTAATTTTTTATTAAAATATTAAATAACCTACAGACATCTATATACGGGCTATTTATTTCACAAAACGAAATTTGAAAATCACTTCAGAGTAACCAAACCCTATTATTGTTGGAGTAATTAATAGGTCATGTTTACGCAGCAAGAACGCATTTCAAACCAATTCTGGCATGTGTGTTGACCTTTACTCTACACGTGGCGACATTGTTTAAAAGTAGCAATTGTGAAATACTGTTTATTTGATTCACTGTACTGTAAAGTCACATCAGTATCAATTACAAGCACACCACAAATACAATATACAAATATTATTTGAACAAGTAAGAAAAATGGGGGAAAATGTATCCCACATATAAGTAAACTTACTGGTGTTAAGTATGAAACATAAGTTACCACTTTATTGATTTTTTAGAGGACAAGTAGTAATATTGTTGCCTACATTGCTGTGTTTTCATTAGCCTACGATTGTTTGTCGTATACCAATAACCACTCATAACAAATAATGTAAAATATTACGATTGATCGACAACATTTAAAATTACGTTTTTGATAATATTTGTAGTGTATATTATAGGTGTATATTATTTTGATTACCACAAAGACTAAATTTCACACGATTTATTTCTTGTTTATCTTAATTAGTAACAATGTGAGGTTTGTATACAATCAACCGGTATTTTATTTAAAAATGTTGAAAATGGTGCTTCCAAATTAAATAAAAGGGCTGCTATTTTTCAAGGAAGGTGTTAGTATCTTTTGTATACTCTTATATATTAGCTATACAGGTACAGATCTCTACATGAGTACTTCCTGAAGAAAGAAGAAAATTACTGTAAAATTAAGGGATTTAGTGGGATGGCACACAAAGACAAACGTTAGTACCTTCCGAAGAAAAAGTAAAGCACATTTGAAGTGATCAGTGGATTCGTAAAGGAATAAGTAAAATACAATTGAGGTGTTTAGTGGATTCTTATTTTGGCTCTTTAATTTTTAGCAGCCTTCTAAGAGAGAACAAAATATATTTGAAATCCTTACAGGACGTATGATTTGGCTGTAAGGATCATCAGGTTCCCTTGAAAAAGGAAGATAATAACATAGAAGTTTTTTTTTGGGAACCCATATTCTTTGGATCTCAAAGCCTAACATCATCACCTCCTGAATATGGAATTATACATTGGTTCTCAGACGAAAACATCAACAACTTATGAAAAAGAAGTTAATTACATAATAGGCAAAGTAAACCAGTAGTATATTTATGATAATTTGTCTAAATGTACAATTATAATATGATTTAGAAATAAAATACAGCTAAGTTTATGATGTACAAGAAACGTACCTTAATATCAGGTTTTAACTATAAATGTTACTGATAAATCGTTAAATTCAATTAAACATAGTGCCTTTAGATATTAAATTTACACCTTCAGTGTAAATGGAGGTTGTAATAGTTTTTACACAATTTTCATAGTTCTGTTAGATTCTTTACAGCCAATTGTAAACTGTTTGGCTACTGAACAATACAAATTATTTTGAAGAGTTCAGACAAATTATGATATAGTATCGACTGAGTTAAAGGGTACATAGAAAATGTTACAGAGTTAAAAGGTTTGACAGCGTATCGTAGATTAAATAGCTGTTAACTGAACAATTTTGGATGGTTACGTTTTTAAAAAAAAATCATCTGGCACTTAAAATAAAATGATTTTGGATTGAAATTACTTAAAGTGTTAATTTATAGTAATAAAGCATTCAAATAGCTTGTAAAAACCATATGTTTTTAACTCATAAATCTAGTAAAAGATGGGTCTGATTTCAACTAAATAGACAATATTTTTGTAAAGAAAGGTTCCAATTAACTCTACAACCTTCCGTCCCAAGCTCTAGCCAGTGTTAAAGCAAAGAAGAATGTTGTAACCTCACAGTCAGTCAAAACTTAGTGTTGTCCCTCAAATTATTTATTATGCTAAAATAATAACAGTTCATACACCTAAGAGTGAACAGAGTCTCTTCCTTGTCAGTTTTCAGAGGAAACCTTGAATTGTCTCTTAAAATTACATAAAAAAGAATTGTTGAGTATGCTATTTATCAAAGAGTAGGGTGGACATACGTGGACATAAATTTTAAGATATCCACAGAAGAATTTGTTTAATGAATAATTGTTACTATAAGAAAATTAAAACAACACTTCTAATTTAAAAAAATAAGTAAAATAGCAATTCAGTTTTAACTATTATAAAATTTTAATATCCGAATGGTTTTTGTAATTTTCAACATAAAAATGAAAAAATATATAATGAATGAAGGTAAAATGTAAAGATACCATAAATTTCAATCTACAAAGTTGCAATCCCTGTTGACCTACCATTGATCACCGCGACATTCTCTAATGTCTAAGCACAACTCTCATGGAAGTCAAACTTTTATACAGTAAATTTATATCCATATAATAAGACGCAGTCCTAAAATTATCTACAATATAATTCATAAACATTAAATATTACAAGCAATAGTACCAAATAAATATTGTAAAACTAAAAGTAGATTATTTTGTCAACCTTTTTCGAGTTATATTAAATAATTAACATAGGATATTTAAAATGTATTTTTTAAGCTGAATAACGTATTTTTGATTGTAATGGCAAATTAAAGTCTATTTATTTTATAGAAGTTTTAAATAATTTTACTCTGGCATAAATATGACATTAGTCAATTTAGTAATTTATTATTAATTATTATTAGGATTATTACAATACTTATATCCTTAATAAAAATTAATTACAGGCGTTATTTTAAAAATTATATATAAGCCATACAACTAAAGCTAGTATTTATATTTCGTCAAATACATTAATGTACTCTACAATAATGGGACGGAATATAGTTGTATACTCAAAACCAGTGTATTTGAGGATAAGAGTGATAAATAGGGGTTATTTATCAGTGGTTACAATTTGTAGGGGTTTGTGTCTTCTCCAGTGGTACATTGTTGCTGTACATTCACAAACCTCTCTACTGACTTCCAACACATTAAACACTTCTTATATATCAGTGGTTACAATTTGTAGGGGTTTGTGTCTTCTCCAGTAATACATTGTTGCTGTACATTCACAAACCTCTCTACTGACTTCCAACACATTAAACACTTCTTATATATCAGTGGTTACAATTTGTAGGGGTTTGTGTCTTCTCCAGTGCATTTACACACCTCTCTACTGACTTCCAACACATTAAACACTTCTTATATATCAGTGGTTACAATTTGTAGGAGTTTGTGTCTTCTCCAGTGGTACATTGTTGTTGTACATTCACAAACCTCTCTACTGACTTCCAACACATTAAACACTTCTTATATATCAGTGGTTACAATTTGTAGGGGTTTGTGTCTTCTCCAGTGGTACATTGTTGTTGTACATTCACAAACCTCTCTACTGACTTCCAACACATTAAACACTTTTTATATATCAGTGGTTACAATTTGTAGGGGTTTGTGTCTTCTCCAGTGGTACATTGTTGTTGTACATTCACACCTCTCTACTGACTTCCAACACATTAAACACTTCTTATATATCAGTGGTTACAATTTGTAGGGGTTTGTGTCTTCTCCAGTGGTACATTGTTGTTGTACATTCACACACCTCTCTACTGACTTCCAACACATTAAATATTTCTTATATATCAGTGGTTACAATTTGTAGGGGTTTGTGTGTTCTCGAGCGGTACATTGTTGTTGTACATTCACACACCTCTCTACTGACTTCCAACACATTAAACACTTCTTATATATCAGTGGTTACAATTTGTAGGGGTTTGTGTCTTCTCCAGTGGTACATTGTTGTTGTACATTCACACACCTCTCTACTGACTTCCAACACATTAAACACTTCTTATATATCAGTGGTTACAGTTTGTAGGGGTTTTTTTTTTTTTTTGTTCTCGAATGGTACATTGTTTTTGTACATTCACACACCTCTCTAATGACTTCCAACACATTAAACACTTCATGTATATCAGTAGTTACAATTTGTGGGGGTTTGTATCTCCTCGAGAGTGGTATATTGTTGTTGGAATTTACAAACCTCTCTACTGACTTCAAACACATTAAACACTTCATACATAAAGCTATCTTCTTACAACATTATTAAAACATCAGGAATATGCACGTAAAATACTTAAACGATCAACAATTATCCAAACAGACAAACTCTTATATTGTTGTCCCAGATTATGAGTTGTATAAAAGAAGAACATATATATTCAGTTCAAGTAAACGGCACACAACACTAATGTATTACAATATATGCATAAATATATTAAAATACAAGTAAACAATCCACAGCTGTTATGGTAATTGATTTTGGTGAACCACGGTCACCTTCCTCTAAGAGGTGTTTGAAAACTCGTCCGATGATTCTTGGAATTCCTAATCCTAAATCCCCCAATTAGTGTATGTAAACTCGTCCGAAAGGCATATGTGAGCTTGTCAATGGTCAACAGTGGGGTGGGGTTCCGTCGGCTACCAAGTTTACACATTGAACTACATGTTTTGGCCTTGTCAAATAGCTTTACAACACTAATATTACGTTGATCCTTACGAACATCCTTACGTGATCCTTACTATAACACTGATATTACGTTATCCTCTATCATCTCATAATCTGTGCTATAGCCTACTCTTCATAAGTATATACATTCCAACATATATAAGCTAACAGATAAGTTGGACGCTTGAATTTCAGCACGTTTATACCTTGTGTATAGAAAAGTCTGAACACTTGGAATATTATGTTAACCACAGCCCCAACCACTAACTTAAACCCCCTTTTCCTAAACATTGAATACATTGCACCAAGGTGTGAGCACTTCGACTATCCATTCAAAAATAAGACAGGTGGAAGTTTTAGGCAGTTCTCTGGTTCTCGGTTCTCTGAAATTCCCGCCTCTACCTGTTTCTGACCATCGGACAAATTTACAATCCAGCCTTTGCAAATTGGCAACAAAATATCTGGAATGTTTTGACCATTGTACGAATTTAAATATACTCGGTCTGAGGAAGGTGAGCGTGGTTCACCGAAATCGATCAGCATTTTATTTGTGTATTTTTAACTTGTATTGTAATACATTTGTGTTGTGTGATGTTTACTTATTCTGTATATGTACCAACACGTATTATGCTAATTAAAAAGCTATTTGACTATATATTGTAAGACGTCTTTATTTTAAAAGAAAAAATATATTATTTTTCAAGAATATAACTTTTTTAGTATACATTTATGTTCATTAAACCTAAATAACATGCGTTAAAACAGAAACAACACTATTAATGTCAATTATAGTTTTTAGAATATTTATTTCTCAAAATATAATCTAGAACTTGTCTACTTAATACAAATTATGTATATTTTTAACTGATGGTTTTTATTTACGTACGGTGGTGGTATTGACACATCAACTACCCATAACGCACAACTAAACTGACCAACCCTCCCACCAATACAAGCATGGTTTTAACTAACACTTAAACTACTACGCACAAGGCCTTAAGTGAGTTAGTAACGCACAAACCTTCTCGCACACGAACTATGTTACTTAGTACCATAAAGTTTGTTCTCCTACACTCAATTTTGTTTCCTTCCTTTTTCCTGTAGTTAAGTATATCTTTTTCAGAACTGAATTTGCAGTTGAGTATGTTATACAAGGTTGTCCTATTCTTCATATCTGTCGTATAAGATACATCACAAATAAGTGGAAATTGGTTTTGACAGTGTTCATCCACCCATGAGGTCCCGTCTCCAATAATTTTTTCGTTCAATAGCCACTTTTACTTGGTTATTTATATGAAAGTTTGTTACATTACGTTTGTGGGATTGGGACATAAGATATACGACATATTATCGAAATTCTGTTTATTTAATAACACTTATATTAAGCTATATTGCAAAACGTTTTATTTGCGTATACATTTTAAAAGTAATCCTGAATATTTATTTAGTTTAACTAAATAAAATTAATTATTGATGACACATAATTTAAAATTAACAACTGGAAATAAATTAAAGTGTATTTATTATAATAACATAGCATTTTATTCATGCTGTGGATATAAATAGTTTAAATAACAAATTAAACAATCCAGCATGTATAGCAATTATACGTATTTGAGAAGTTACAATAACTAGATCCTAGGAACATTTTTTGATCATTTAAACGAGTTTAACTATTTATTGTGTTACACAGTTGAAATAAAGTTATAACTAACATCTGCAGTGTTGATAAACTTACATTGTATTTAGCCAAAGTTGCGATGATAAATGTTGTCGCTACACGGAGTTATCAAAACGAGAAAGGTGTTTCGTGATTTACATGTATATTTAACTTTTTAACTAAACTTTTCTGTAATGATTCAAGGTTTACTTTAGTTGAATTATAACTAAATTGCAATAAGTCAAAGTATGTTTGTGTACATTTATTCTGAGAAGTATTCAATTGTGGCTTCAACATTTACTGTGGTAGTTAGGGACATGAGTAGCATGTTAAATATCAACTGGACGTCACGGAACAGGATTGTTGCTAGTCCTCTTATATTCTAGTAACGTGTTGTTTTTATTTGTAATAACTTAAATAAAGGTTTATGTCTAAAATATTTCGCAACTGTTTATAAAAATGTTAATTTCAAGAAATTAATGTGAATCACATTTAAATATCGTAATTCAGAGTTGTTATAATTCATTAAACAAAATTAACAAAAACATTTTTTTTCAATAGGGTGAAGAACTACAGTTTTTGCAATACTGTGTCTTTGGTGTTTATGATACCCTTGAGGGTGCGTATCAAAACTATGCAATGTGAGTTTGCATATTTTAAATGGAATGTTGATAAACTGTAAATATTATTGTCTATTTATCAAACAAAAGAGTCACAATTTATAAATATAACCTTGTCGGAATAGTCATTTTCCTAAATTTATTATATTCCTTAACTTCTGTTACGTTTTTAGTATTTGTTTATCTTTGAGTGTTTTCCCACAACATTATACCTTCTGATATATTCCTCAAGAAGTCATCGTGAGAGATATTTGTTTTCATTCTAGGAATACTTGCCAACTACCAAATTATATTTAGTGTGAAGCATTCCTTTTTGGGGTTTGTATTTTTGACATCCACCTTCCTTATCAAGTTTCTATGCTGACCTTTTTAGAAAAGGTGATGACAAAACTATTTCAGACTACGTAAACCAAAAGCTTTGGATTTCACTAAGTCCTTTCTAATAAAATATTTAAGCCATAAGCGCAGTGAACTAAATACATTTTGCAATGGAAACCCCTTTCAAAACGTGAATACAACTTTTTGTATAATTTAAACTTTGATTTATAAACTTGATGTACAAGGAAGGGAGAGCGTTAGGGAAACATTTACTCAGAGACTTAAGTAAAGCTTGACTAATTGACTGGCAAAAGAGCAGTCAGTGACTTGACTTCTCACCCAGCTCCAAGCAGTCGAGATATTTTTTACAGTACTGTTCCTGAAATATTTTTCACGAAATTATACAGTATTTTGGTAAATATAATAAATAAATATATATAAATATATATAGAAAGACTTTATTTTTAAAGAATTTAGTTTCTACTTAAAAAAATTATTAAACAAAATACCATATTACTGACAGAATAGCAATTTAACATTGTATGTTATTATAATGCATGCATGAATATTTATAGTTTAATGTTATCTTTATTTACACAAATTTAGAAAAAATATATTTATAATTAGTTGTCTGAACTATGTATTTATTGGATCAAATATATGGATTTACATAAATACGAGAATATAGAAGTTAATAGTTGATAATATAGTAAACTATGGTGCAGAATATTAAGAAATAATCGATAATGTAGAGAATATCTAATGGAGAAAATATTTTACAATAAAATTAGATTACTCACTGATACGATGAAATAGATGGTGGATCGTAAAACAACAATAATTTATAGCTCACAATACTCACAATCGTATGAGCATATGTGGGGGAAGGATGTAAATTTAAATGTGTAGAGTGAACCATGGAGATGCGAAAATGAGGGTACAACGCATGGTAAGACAAGAAGCAATGCTAACTGTGACAAACTGCCAGAATAGCTGTAACCACATAACAACTTATATTATGAAGGTTATTCATTTCTTATGAAACACATGTTGTAGATGTTCTTATTCTATGAAATGGATAGTAAAAATCATATAACAAATCTAAAGTTTATTTATTTATTTTTTATTAGCTACATTTCATCTCTGTGTTGGTACTGTCTGTTCTATACTTTTGGATATTATGCACATACACTTTCACTTATAATACTGAATGAAATATACTTACCCCATAATTACTATTTATACATAGTTAGTTAAACACATATAAAACGTGGTCTTAAAGTATTGAGACAATCAATTGAAAATGAAAGATGAATGTTATATATTTTTTTAATATTCCAGTAAAAGCGTACTTTTTCATTCTAAACATGGAGTTACGTACATCATTAGTAAATATCATACTGCAATATACGGTAAGATCCTTAATAAACTATATTCATCTAATTTTCAAACTGAATTTCTTTTATGGGTAGTTTCCTAAAAATAGGAAGCAATAAATACGAAGAAAGGGAGTTGACAAAATAGTGATGGTAAGAGTATTAAGGACGTGTGACAGGTGTTTTTATAATGACACAAACGAGTTTCCATAGTTATGGTTTTATTTTTGATATCTTTAGTGTATATAATAATACTTATCAAGGAACTTGAATATATATCGGTAGCGTAGTTGGTTCAATCCCAGTTTCATGTGCTAAGGTTCTCATTTCAATCCCAATCAGAGTCAATACATTTTGAGAAGGATCACCGGCTGATAGTCACCGGCTGTTCATTTGTCATTAATTAATGACACTTTCTAAGGAATAGTCGGCCTTAGTTTGTAACAAAGAGTACATTTGCTCATTTTCACTCATCACACTCATTCGAAATCCATATTCACCCATATCTTGACGATCGGCATCTTATGAATAAATAAGTAAATATGTTAGAAATAACTAATTAAAATATACAAATAGGTTAATGTAGATCACATAACAGTTTATATATATTTATATAAGAGGAATTTCTGTTTTGTTTATTCTTCTTTTTAATTTTAAATAGTAATTGAAAGTTAGAAAATGTACATATTCCAAATGTTCATATTTGGCAAACAAAATTACTCACCAAACTGTAGGTTATCATAATTAGAAGCAATTCCGCCAGAGGCGCTGTTCCCACCACGCCACTCCACAACCTCAATATTGCATTTATTAAATTTACCTCTCCACTAATTACGTTTAGACGAGCAAAGTAAATCGTTTAGTGCTTTAATACTCAATAGGTCTTTACCGACAGATTTATTTATCAAAGACATTTACGCATTATGGCACTATATCAAATAAATTGGAATGTTCTGTAGAAAATAATGTTTATATATTTGCTAGAGAATAATATTTCTCAAGGTATTTCTTAAAGTACGTGTGTTTAATGCTACTCTGAACTTTAGTATTCAAATAGAAAAATACAACTATGTAGAATATTAAAATTTTAATAAATGCAATAATAAATTTTAATAAAGCTTTTTTAATCTAGGGACAAAACCATATAGCCAAAATATGATATATACATACGTGATTGGAAGAATATAGAATGTTTTCAAAAATAGTTAATTAAAAAATACTAATAGTAAAAATAAAAATATTAATTTATAATGTTGAATATACTATTCGTTGTGTTTTACCGTAACTTCAAAAAACATACTAATTTATTAAAGCTCTGCATAATTTCCGAAATGTCAGTAAATTTGCGTATCCTGTTTAGGATTTCATCCACTGCCATCCCAATAAATTAATTCCATTTGTAAATATGAAAAAATAATAAATATCAATTGTTAACATTTGGAGACCCTCTGTAGAAAAAACCTTTCCCTTTTTTTCTACCGAAGAAAAACAATTACTCATTTTATAGGCTCCATACAAAATTTAAAAACATAATCATAAAATGGTAAAATAAATGAACATTTGTAAAGCATATGAATTAACTTCACGTAATTAGCGAAGTCAGTTTATAGCATTGACAAAATAGGCCTTACTATATAATTATTTTTAAAAATTATATTGGGATGAGTTAATATTTTTTGTTTACGTTTCAGTGAAAATTTTACTCGATAGCTCACATGGACGTGTAGGCCTGTTCTGAAAATGTATTTAACGAGTGAAGCACCTGTTTTTATCACAGTAGGGATCCCGAAACCTGTACATTGCACTCCACAATCCGAAGGCTTAGCCACGAATCCACCACACCGGCAACAATGTATCAACGTATCAAAAGCAGTGCGTTACAAATTATAAAGTTAAAATTTTTTGCTATGCATGATGTAGAAATAAATAATTATTGTTCATCAACAATAGAATAAAATAACGAAACTTGTTACTTTTTATAATTTTTAAGATTATATGTGTCTTTAACAAACATATAACAATAGTAAAAAATTATATAATGTATAAAATACGCAGCTAAAAGTATAGCTAACAGGCCTTAAAGTATAGAGGATGGTTTATAGAATAAATTTATCGCAGGTATATATATATTTTTTATGATTCATTTAGCGTACAATTATATATTGAGCTAAATTTCCACTACGCAATGTCCCTTATCATTCACACCATAAAACAGTTAACTGCTATTTGTGGTTTTTATTACTTTCATTTGATATATTTTAAAGTCTGGATGCATTGATACTGTAAAAAATATGAATTATATAAATCATATTATTAAGTTTTAATTTCTTTTATACATTGTATCGGTATGAAAATAAAACGCTCGTCAGAGTAACTGATGATTAAGGAGCACTTAATCACCATCAGAACCATTAATTAGGTATTTATTCCTGAGGAACCCATTAAGAGTCGGCTCTGGCTATAGTTAAATAGGAACATAAATTAATATTAAATTTTAAATTATTGTATTTCCATATAGCAGGTACATTTATTTTATTGTTTTGATAATACATGTTTATCGTTAGTTAATTTATACAATAAAAATAATAGTGGACAAATACTGATGGTGAGTTCTAACAAACTATGACTCTTTAGTTTGTTAGCCTCTTTAGTTCGTCTTTTGAAGCTCATCTTCTCAATTCTGACCTAAGATGTAATGTTATAGTTAATAAGTTAATATATAAGAAACTAACCTAATTAACAACTAATTAACAAGACTAATTAATTAAACTAATTAATAAGACTTAACGTGCCACACAATAAATAGATGTATTTATATTCCTTTCACCTGTACGACTGATATATACAGGATGTTTGACAAGTGCTATTAAACCCGGACATTTACCGTAAGGTATGGTTAAGTTTACAAGAGTTCCAATCGAGTTTTAAAGTAACAAGTAAATTCAAATATTTACTAGTTCATACCTAGAGCAATGTATTTATATCATCCTGATGAGGAATTGTTGTATGCATGTATTATGTTGTTTCACCTTATTGATATACGATATCTATATAATGTTTTGCTGATTTTATCTATTGTTACCTAGTATTATTGTATTATTTACATTGTTTTGCCTATCGAGTCATATAATTTTGATTTGTTATTTTGTTATTATCTATATATGTCTGTCAACTTTAAATTTGGATTATGTGATATTGTGGAATTAGGCCTATGTAAAACTTGTTTGTTGACATTTTTATAGTTGCACTGTTATGTTTTGCTGATTTTATTTATTGTTATATAGTATTATTGTTATATTTACATTGTTATTATATATTTTGCCTATCGTGTTATATAATTTTGATCTGATATATTTTGTTATTGTCTATAAGTGTCTGTAACCTTAAATTTATATTACGTGATATAGTTCAATAATTGGGATTATGTAGAACTTGAAGTCATTATATCTTACAGTGCTTTATTTTTAATAAAACTGTATGCATGTGATAGTCATAAAATCTATCAAATCCTACTAGCGTTTTGTGGGAATGAATAAAATAAATCTAAAATTACATATTTGATAAGTTTTAAACTTTTAATTGCTCTTTTAATTAATATTTAAGATATTGAGTTAAACTGTAATATAATACATAAATATTGGTTTTTATGCTGGTTGATTGGCATAATTTATTTAGGTGTATGATATAAATTTAAATTTACGTGACAATTATTAATCAATGGAAAGTATTTGTACTGTATAAAATAATTTTTTAAGTAGCATAATACAGTATACAGTACAAGTAAACGTCACAAAACACAGATGTATTACAATATAAGCACAATATACACAAATATATTACAATACAAGTTCAAAATACACAAATATTAAGGTGATAGATTTCGGTGAACCACGCTCACCTTCCTCATACCAGAGGGATTCACAAAAGAATGGAAAATTTTGTTCAACAACTCAATTTATAGGCCTATGATCACGTGACCCATTGCCAAGAATCGTCAAAATGGCGGCTGCTGTGATATTATTGGTTAATATCTATAGGACGTAGTTCAATAAATATTAACCACACACATTGGAACATATTAGTTCTGCTATTTTAGACGCTAAAAATACATTATTATAAACAATTTCTGAATCAAAATTAACCTGTTAAACGTGGTTATATTGGTTTTTAGTTGTTTTTACTAATGTGAGTTTTTTATATTCTTTTTAATAATAAATTATTTTTTATTCATATTATTTAGTGTTTTTCCTTCTAAATAATTAAACTGTATGAAAAGACGTATATACAGTTTAGTTCGCATCGTGTAGTTCCTTAATTATTGTGATTTATCATGCTCTTCACTTTGATATTTTGACTTGCTTGTTAAAATAAGTCATCATCAATACAAAATAAACTATATATATATAAATATTTTTTAAATATCTACATGTCTTATTTCTTTTTGTTCTGTAAAACCAATACCCAGCAGTGTAGAAAATAGTTTATATTTTGTTAAACCATTTATTTATTCTATTTTACATAGTAGTCGACGGAATTATTATTTATACTTGCTTCCCTACAAGGTATTTCTGTGCGCTTGCTTACACTTCTTCCGTGGTTCCCTCTAAACATCAATTCAATATAAATGCTCAAACTCTGCCGTTCTTCATTAATTTATCACGATTCTTAAATTTTACTAAAAAAATAAATGACTCCTCCCAAACACTTCTTAAACAAAATAATTTGCAAACGAGAATAATTATCTTTTGTGTTATATGCTCTATATTTTTACTAATATCCACTTATATTCTATGCGTATTGAGTAAAAACGTGGTTGTATTGGTTTTTAGTTGTTTTTACTAATGTGAGTTTTTTTATATTCTTTTTAATAATAAATTAATTTTTTATTCATATTATTAGGTGTTTTCCTTCTAAATAATTAAATTGTATTAAAAGACACCTATAAAAGTAGACTACCGTCCTCCTATATAACAAAGTTTTATAATTTAGAATACCCCGAAGTCTCATGTACGAGGATGTTAGGATATATTTCAAACGTACAAAATAAACATGTTTATTTATTTTAAGAAATCTGTTATTAATTTATTAAAATCATCCCAATTTTATCCTTATGGAACAATCTTTCATGGGCTGTTTATACCCCGTAGGGCCATATTATCAATTTGAAAATACTTAAGTTTTACTATTTAGCATGTAAACATTGTTGTACCAAATTTCAGCTCTGTAGGTCTACGGGTATTAGAAGAATTAGTGATAAGTGAGTAACGGCATTATATTCTATATATATAGGTTATACGAAATAAAAATACTTGTATTACTGAGATTGTCCTTCAATCAGCTCTGAGCTAGAGGAAAGACTATTTTCACTATATCCCTGGATTAGTAATTTTAGACTGATTGAATAAATAAATTAAAACTTTCATTTACGTACATCTTGTTATTATTTATTATTATAAAGAAAGAAGAAAACCTATAAAACCACAGTGTTGTCTTATACCTCCCCCCAGCCTACAAATTAGCTAAAAAATTGGAAAATATTATAAAACAGGAAACCAAACTCGAAAACAGCCACAACTTATGAAATAGTTTATTTTTAATAGGTAATATAAAAAATTTAAACCCGAAACACACATTATTTTCTTTGAATGTATGTAATATTTATACTAATGTGCCTGTAGATGAAACTTTACATATATTAGAAGAAAATCTAATTAAACACGCAAGCATGGATGATGAAACACGAAATGAACTATTAACTTTACTGAATTTGGTATTAAAACAAAATTATTTCCGTTTTAATAATGGATTTTATATTCAAAGTGAAGGACTAGCTGTGGATTCACCCCTGTCAGGATATTAGCAGACGTCTTTTTAAAGAACTAAAAAAAAAAAAACAACTCGTATATTGAATAAAAACAACCACTACAAAAACAAAATAATATTCTTCTACAGATAAGTTGATGATATTTTAGTTCTTTATGATGGAAACCCAAGATAAAGTCAGTTATTTTACAGCTATCTTATTAATATACAACAAAACATAAAAACATTTACAATATAATTCGAGAATAAAATAGCATCAACTTTCTTGATCTGACAATAAACAATAACTTATCCTTTAAAATATAAAGAAAAACCACAACCACCGACACAATAATTAAAACAACATCTTACCAACCAATGTTACACAAATTGGTTGCATATAAGAACTTTGTAAATCGATTAATAACAACACCACTAAGCCCAGAAGATTTTGAAGATGAAAGAAATATATTAGAACACATAACTAAATCCAATGGCTACAGCCTATTATTATCCATTATAGACAAATTATTTTTAAAAAATCTCCAAAAGAAGACAAATATTCCAGTTTCAAACGTACAAAAAGAAAAACCTGAATACATTCCCTCAAAATTTCGCAGCCATATTCCAGTTTACCCTAAAAAATTAAATGAAAAATATAACAAAATAATAGCTTTCAAAACGTCCAAAAAATTAGAGAAATTTGTAAATAAAAAATTAAACACAAATTTATTAAAAATTCTGTAGTCTACAAAATAACTTGTAATGCCTGTGATACATTCTATATAGTTCAAACAGGAGGGCCATTTGAGAATATGTTTAAAGAACACCTTCCCAAAGGTATCAATAACCAAAACCAATATTGTCAACAACCATAATTACTCCAATCTCAAAACAAACCTAAAACCATTACATATATGCAATAAAGGAAGAACAATGACAGATCTAGAACAATTTGAAATATATAAATCAACAAAATCTCACCCACATGACCTACTAAACGACAAAAGTACACTCCATTCAAACATATTATTTGAAACATTAATTAAAATAGAAGTGAACAAAAAATTATATAAATTTTATATTCAAATAAACCTATCACATTTTTTTCAATATTGCATTATTCATTATATGTTGAATATAGTTGATATTCTGTGTTTTTTTATTGTTAACAAGACCATCAAGAATGAAATTTTTAAGCTTTTCAGTATCTGATGAAGGCATAAAAAGCCCAAACGCGTAATCCAAGAGGATTTACAGGATCACTAGCAGATTTAGGGTGATTAGCTGTACTTTTAATTAATTCATACATTAATTACAAGTAATTCAGTAAAACAATAACAAAATAAAAAAGTGTTATTCACCCAGGCCACGTACGTTCTTGTACATAACCCTCCTTAAACCATGTTGTTATTAATGAGCTAATCAGAGAGAGGGACATATGTACTGGTGGTGAAACTTCATTTAGTAATTGACAGGAAACCCTAGAGGTTTTTAGCTGAAACTATAATTAACCTCATTTATGTGGAAAAATTAACTGTTATATACTCAATTTGTGAGATTTCTTCACTTACAATGCTATTACATACGATTCTTACTAGACTAGTGTTATATTGTTTGCCATATTTTTCTACACTTACAAAAAGGTAATGAACAAAACTAGTTTATGATCCTTTATATTAGTTTATAACTGTCATAAAATTAAATATGATATTACTTACGACGCTCCTATATATCTAATCTAATTTATAATTTGCAAGAATATTAATACACTATGTATGCTTTACTGTCTATATTTCTTGTATAAAATAGTAATTATATTTAAGAAAACAAAATAGTGAAAACGTATTCATAAGTGTTTATGTTATATTTTTATGCCTCTTTGTTATCCTAGTAGAAAATTTGAATTTAGAACGTATCATTTTTAGCCACTACCTTTCCCAAAACTCGTAAGATATGTTCAGTGCACGATTTATGTACAGCGTAAGAACCATATAAAGTATATAACAATCAATACCCTTAAAAATGAATAGCTATATCAGAATTGATCCTTAATAACTACTATCATATGACTTATAAAATGTTATTACGTGTAAGTTAATTCAAGTTGATCGTTATAACGTACCAAACTTAATATAAATATCGTTTTATTTCGTCATAAACCATTCCGTACTAGTCATTTAGGAAATTTCAACTACTTTTCTTAATCTATCTCTGTTCTTTACGAATTACTATCGGACCTCGAACTCTTGGCAGGTCAGGCTCGTGTGGTTTACACAAAACACATATGTTCCAGCTACACCATGAACTGTAGTTAACAGAAGTGCAATGGTATGGTTAGCACGAGTACTGTTAGAACTCACACAGAGTGTGTTAAAGCCACAAAGACGTATGCCTAATATATCTAAGTGAGGTTACCTCAAACAACTTAAGGGAACAAAGACATTACCTAGTTACAAACTGAACTACAGCAGTAGAAGGGATATGGGGACTTAATGCCGCCCCATGAAGAGTTTTCGCCAAATAAAGAGTCGGTGGTGGGGGAAGGTCACGTGACCTTAATCGATACTGTGATTTGATTTTGATTGACTTTGATTTGACTTTGATTTGACTTTGATTGACTTTGATTTGATTTTGATTGGGCTTTGATTTGATTTTGATTGACTTTGATTTGATATTGATTGATTTTGATGGCGGCGGCCACCTGCCAGACCCAAGCGTTATTGATTGTTTCGGAGAGTGGGGAAGCCACCTGCCGGATCCAAAATGGCGGCGCCCATGTTTCCCGCCAAATTTTCTAACCTCACTTTTCCCACATTTCCCTCAAATATCCTATTTTGTACTATATAAAATACACCTTTAGCCTTGTTATACTATATAAAATGTACTCTTAGCCAAAATGCACTCTATTTACAGTCTGGGTTGGGCTAACCCGGGTTAGCACAACGTGGGTTATTGAAGCCCGGGTTAAATCAACGTGGGTTAATAAAACCCGGGTTAACACAACGTGGGTTAATAAAATCTGGGTTAAATCAACGTGGGTTAATAAAACCCGGGTTAAAAACATGGATCAATCATACTAAGGAACTAACAAAAGAGTTATACTATATAAAATGCATTATTTTCTCTTATACTCTATAGTAAATCTATACTCCGATGGGTCCATTTTTTGTGACGTCATCCAAGATGGTGGTGCCCATGTTTCCCGCCAAATTTTCTAACCCCACTTTTCCTAACCTCACATTTCCCTCCAAATTCCCTTGTTATACTATATAAAATACACTATTAGCCTTGTTATACTATATAAAATGCATTATTTTCTCTTACACTCTATAGTAAATGTATACTCTATGGGACAGACTTTGACGCGCATTCCTTTCCCCGCTGCGGAAAGTGAATGCGTCTCTGACGCTAAAGCCGACCTTCTTCTTCTATTTGCTACCTCCTGCACTCTTGTGCTCTCATCCATCTTCTTAGGGAATCCCCTCTGGTTATTTTCTGTTTTTATATTTTATGTTTTTATGTATTTCTGTTTTCCTGTTTTTCTGTTTTCCTGTTTTCCTGTTTTTCTGTTTTCCTGTTTTCCTGTTTTCCTGTTTTCCTGTTTTCCTGTTTTCCTGTTTTTCTGTTTTTCTGTTTTTCTGTTTTTCTGTTTTTCTGTTTTTCTGTTTTTCTGTTTTTCTGTTTTTCTGTTTTTCTGTTTTTCTGTTTTTCTGTTTTTCTGTTTTTCTGTTTTTCTGTTTTTCTGTTTTTCTGTTTTTCTGTTTTTCTGTTTTTCTGTTTTTCTGTTTTTCTGTTTTTCTGTTTTTCTGTTTTTCTGTTTTTCTGTTTTTCTGTTTTTCTGTTTTTCTGTTTTTCTGTTTTTCTGTTTTTCTGTTTTTCTGTTTTTCTGTTTTTCTGTTTTTCTGTTTTTCTGTTTTTCTGTTTTTCTGTTTTTCTGTTTTTCTGTTTTTCTGTTTTTCTGTTTTTCTGTTTTTCTGTTTTTCTGTTTTTCTGTTTTTCTGTTTTTCTGTTTTTCTGTTTTTCTGTTTTTCTGTTTTTCTGTTTTTCTGTTTTTCTGTTTTTCTGTTTTTCTGTTTTTCTGTTTTTCTGTTTTTCTGTTTTTCTGTTTTTCTGTTTTTCTGTTTTTCTGTTTTTCTGTTTTTCTGTTTTTCTGTTTTTCTGTTTTTCTGTTTTTCTGTTTTTCTGTTTTTCTGTTTTTCTGTTTTTCTGTTTTTCTGTTTTTCTGTTTTTCTGTTTTTCTGTTTTTCTGTTTTTCTGTTTTTCTGTTTTTCTGTTTTTCTGTTTTTCTGTTTTTCTGTTTTTCTGTTTTTCTGTTTTTCTGTTTTTCTGTTTTTCTGTTTTTCTGTTTTTCTGTTTTTCTGTTTTTCTGTTTTTCTGTTTTTCTGTTTTTCTGTTTTTCTGTTTTTCTGTTTTTCTGTTTTTCTGTTTTTCTGTTTTTCTGTTTTTCTGTTTTTCTGTTTTTCTGTTTTTCTGTTTTTCTGTTTTTCTGTTTTTCTGTTTTTCTGTTTTTCTGTTTTTCTGTTTTTCTGTTTTTCTGTTTTTCTGTTTTTCTGTTTTTCATGTTTTTCTGTTTTCCTGTTAGTAGATAATATATGGGCGAATCATCCTCACTTTTCTGCCCTCTGATTGGTCGAGAGCGGTCACGTGACCAGATCAAAGATGACAGCCTTTCCCTTCTTATACTATATAAAATACACTCCTAACCTAACATTTCCTCCGTTATACTATATAAAATGTAAAAAGATGGTGGTCTTTTATACATGTACTTCCGGCGACTGTCGGCTACCTTCGTACGCTCTTCACCCGTCGGTTACCGGTCTGGCGCACACCCAAATGCTACGCTCTGATTGGTTGCCTCCCTCACACGTAATCTTTCTCACACGTACTGTTAGCCTACCTATTTAAATTAATTTTGAATTTAATTGTTCTGAATGTTTAATAAATACACTGTCAACATGCGCTCTTACCAATACACGTTTTTAATTAATTATTTATACAATAATGAAGGGGCAATTCTTTTTATATTATCTGTTTATAATTTGACATTCACTGTTAGTCTACCTATTTAAATTAACTTTTCATTTAATTTTTCTCAATATTTTGTTTAATACACTGTTAACATGCGCTCTTACTTTCATGTACTCATCTACGGCTTCCTTTAACATACATCGTTACCTACCTATACTTCCGTTAAAAATACCTAATCATTAGGTAACCTCAAATCCCTACTTAACACTCTAGACAAACCGCAATACACGTTTTATTTAAAAATTAAGGAACAGATATAATAGGTGATGACGTCAGCTCCCGCACTTTAGTATTACGTCACAGATTTCAAGGTCACGAGGAGTGTTTAAAAAAAAAAAAAAAACTTCTTGCACAGAACAATTTCTATTTCCAGAAATTGTTCTGTGCAAGAAGTTTTTTCTCTCTCTTTTTTTTCTTTTTTCCAACTTTATTTACAAATAAATATTTTACAAATACATATGTTACAAAAGTAAATCTTAAAACTAAACCGCAGTGTTGGCTACTCTCGTTCAGTTTATCTCTGTTTCTTCAGTTAACGGAGCTGTGAGATCTACTACTGGATATTCCATCTCCGGTAATGTGTTGTCATCCTCTCCATACAGCATATCAAGCAGTCTGTTGTAAGTGTCCCGTTCACTAGGTTTCCAAAACAAGCTTTTAAAAAGTCTTATAAATCTTTCTCCAGAAAGCTTGATTTCGGAACAATGACATTCGGATGGACTTCTCCAAATTTGTTTGACAAATATACATTCAGTAAAATGTACTCCAAAACTTTTTTCAACTGTCTCTGTAAATTTCTTTTTAAACTTTAATTCCTCCACCTTTTCTGCAATTTGACTCATTTCTGAAAGTTTCTCCTCATCACTGGAACACCATACTGATCTTAACAATCTAATTTGAAACATAATTATTCTCAAGTCGGTGTTCATTGTAATGGTGTTTTCTGTGTGAGTCTTCAAATCAGAGTGACTAGGTGTAGGTGTACAACTCCTATATACCCTCAACTAGGTGTGTGGTGGGGGAAGCAATTTATTCTTTTTCCTACTCCCTTCCATATCTTGGTCCCTTTCGTCTTTGTCTTCTGATAACATTTCTATATTTAGAATGTCTTCCATGTTCAAGTAGTTGGTGTTCATAACACCCAATTCAGCAGAGCGTCCAGAAGAACGATGAATGTAATCAAATACAGCTGAAGACAATCGTTTCAACTGTTCACCATGACGATTTATATACCATTCCAAGTATCTCTTTAAGGTTCTTAAGTTTACTGCTCCTCCGTCATAAGTCGGGTCTTGTACATGGTTAAGCTTTTTATCAAAAAACATCGAGTGTGTATCAAACATTTTAGGTGTATTCTTAGTTACGTAGTCTAGATTTACAGCATCTGAGGGTAAAGATGGAGGTGCAAGGTTTCTCAGCAATTTTCCCTCAAAATCGATGTCATCATCAGGATGAGTTCTTCTTAAAGAACTTTTTTTTAACAAAGCTCATAGTTGCAGCATCTGAAGATAAAACAGGGTCATGCAAATCTCTGATAAATTTGTTTCCATCCGTGTAGTGCATGTTAGAAGTTCTTCCTAAACTATAATTCTGTACGTATTGCATATTAGCAGCATCGTTTGGTAGTTTTGGAAGAGAAACATTTGTAACGCACCTGTTTTGTGCATCATAACAATTTTTGGTTGTAGATAATAATAAGCAGTTATTTTTCACAAATCCGATACTTGCAACATCTTGCAAACCAGATGTTCTTACCAACTTGATCGTACCGTCCGAACTTATCAACACTCATGGTGCTACTAACTGTATAGTAAATACAGCACCTTATTTATGAAACCCAAAAGTAGGTCAAGGTCACGAGGAGTGTTTAAAAAAAAAAAAAAAACCTTCTTGCACAGAACAAATCATTCTGTGCAAGAAGGTTTTTTTTATATTTTTTTTCTTCTTTATTTACAAATATATTTACAATAATTAAAGCTTAAAACTAAACTGGAGTGATGATGCTTCCATGTACTCTTGGATCTAGGAAGATGTTAGCATATGAAGAGAGAGTTCTGTAGAGTTGTGGCCACTAACTCCGTGTAACTCCAAGTAGAGCATCCCTGGTTGTATATTGCTCAGATTTTCGTTCTGTAAAAGATTAACAAAACGCTTTGGTAGGAAAACTTGAAATTTTGGCACATCACCAGAAATGTATGGTGCATCGCTTAAAGTAACCAGAATTGCATCTCCCACAGATGTACAGTTTTCTTATTTGATGTACGATGTAATGTTTCTGCTCCTTTAATTCTGAACAACGCTTTGTTGGTAGTACGGATGACTTGGAGTTTGCGTTGAACTGTTCAAGTAATGTTTGAATAGACTGCTGCGATGCCATCTTCAAACTGCTTCTTTGCTGTTGTACTAGATGTAGTCTCCTCGGAGCTCTGAGTAATACTGATGCATTGTTTGTGAGGAGCTCTCATATTTATACGTTTCCTTATCCCCACCACCACTGCAGTTCTGACCTTGATTCAAAAAAGCAGCTAAACGGTAAGCTTTTTGCAATGCACAATTCGAAACACTGTGGAATTGATTTTGTACACTCAGACATACACCTTCATAATTGTCTTTGAAACTTCTATCAATAATGGTATCGTATACATTTCTTGTTGTATACATTTTAATTCAATTTCTCTTTTTACTACCAGTTGTATAAAACGTAGTAAAATTTGAGCAGAAATGATATACTTGCCGCTCAAAGGTTCATAGACAACTGATCGCCGACCGGTGTGCTTACTCCTCGACGATTGCCGAAGGTTCCCGACAATCTCCGGAAACCCCCGAAGGTATTCTCCGAAACAATCAATACATTTCGGTCATTGCTTTTACGGGATTCCACAGCCCCTCCCCGCTGCGGAAAGTGGTAGCCGACCTTCTTCTATTTGCTACCTCCTGCACTCTTGTGCTCCCATCCGTCTCCTTACTCCACCATCAGCGCGTCTAAGACGGCTCGGTCAATCATCGCTTCTTCGTCGATGGAATAATGTCCCCATGGCAGGGTCTTTATTCCTCCTTCCAAAATGAAACGCTTATCATCGTAGGCTGAAAGCGCTATTTTATTTTGCTCTATGCTGTACAGTTCATGGCGGCGACTCCTAATTAGATTCATTTTTCTATTCACTTGGCAGGATTTATACTTTTCATTTCTCTCCAAAGCCTCATCCAACATAACATCCACAGTACTGTAGAGGAGACAGAATTTATCGAGGCACTCCTTATAGTCAGAAAACTCTAGTTCGTTCTTTACAACAGATTTTTTGACTCCTTTTGCCTTCTTAGCTTCTCCGTTTTCAGACCGGTTAGCGTACATTTTAGAGCGTAGTCCCACGTACTCAAACATTATACGTCCGCTAAGCTCATCCTTCATCACACCCAACACTTTTTTATTAACTCTTGGAATGTCAAAACGGTTGGGGTCGGAGTAATCGCTGGTGTCGAATAGATGAATCATCTCCTTCATGTCTTTATACCAGTCAACTGTTTCAATCATATATGTAAGCGAGTCTGTGTCCGTATACTGGAGTTGCGCTTTTTCGCCATATTTCTTCTTGATCACATTGTAGTGAAACTCATACTTCAACAACTTAGAAACGTCCAGGATGCTCATGCCTACGTATATAGCCTTATTGAAGAACAGACGTGTCTTACTCATATGGACAGCAGCCAGGTGCTCTGTGAATATGGTACGGCTCTTAAAATTAGGCTGTGCCATCCACTTATCAGCTTGTGTTTCCTTGGTGGCGAGGCGGATATCCACTCTGTTTAATATGTTTTCCATAGTTTTACCGAAGACTGAGTTGTTCATCAGCTTATAAAAGTCTTTCTCAAATTCGTTTGTTGCTCTTATTCTCATGTTGGTGTTTAAATCGATGTAAGCCTTTAGCCAAGTACTCTGCATAAAGCTGACAGCTCTATGGATTTTCTTCACCCGCATGCCAAGGGAGATGTACTGTTTTAGGTTTCGGTAGTGAATAACATATTTATCCTTGTTGAGAAGAGTGAGTAGGAGTTTCATGTTCTTGGAGCCTGGAGGAATGCGCTGCTCTGGTGCCAATGGATAGTCCGAATGGGTGTCGTGGAGCTCTCGAGGGTACTCTAGATCCACTTTGAAGATGTAGCCTCTAGGAGCGTCATCCGGTATGCTCATGATGTCGATGTTTTCAGGATCGTGCACCCATAGAAAGTCTGCATGAGGCATAGGCTGGCTCATAGCCCATCCATATAAATTATTGGCGTCCAGATATGTGAGGTAAGTAGTAGACCTGTCCATGTCATAATCCTCCATATAAGGGTTGTTTGCCTTTGCATAACGGTTGGAACACTGGGATATTCCACCTCGAATACTCGGGCGATCATCAGCCGCGTTTCATTGTCGGTCAACAGATCCAGTTCAACTCTCGTAGTTTTAAGCATTGCACTCCATGCCAGTGCGGGAGCGGTGAAATACCATGCTGGGTCGAGCTTGTAGGTGTTCATACAAACGTCTCTAAAGTTCTCCATAATGTCCGCCAAAAGCAAAACGTCCGTCTGGTTGTACAGGAGAGTGTATTCTTCCATGTTGGAGATTTCGAATGTATTCCATACTGTCTGAGCGTGTTCGTGTTCTGCATCTGTGATATCCGTCTTGTTTAGCCTGTTGTAAAAGTCCTTCTTTTCTGGTAGGTTGGTGAGCTGATATTTTTCCAAGGAGTCCATATGGTCGTAGGGGTAGATACCCTTCTTGATGAGTAGTTGTAGTTTCTCTCCAGAGTAGAATTTTGATGTTTCGTGGAATTGTGGTGTCGTTAAGTTCTTCGCCAGTGAGTCGAGGCTGGACATCATAAAGCGGCAAGAATCAAGGAACCGTAGTTTTACTCCTCCCTCAATCTCTACGGTGTAGGAAATGTAACGCTCCTCGTTATTGGGGATGACGCTAATAGTTTCGTCATTGAGTCCGAACATTTTTATAAAAAGATGTGTGTCATAGCCGCTTAGATTGTGGATAAAAATTGGAATAAAATTAGGTTTGCGAAACTTGAGATTGCAGGTGTTGTGAGCGATGCCTCTGAATTTTCCAGTAAGATGGTCGTGGTCCCTGACTTTGTAGTCTTCCGGGTCAGTAAAAGGCTTCTCGCAAATATGGCAGATTGTAGAGTTGGCGATGGTAGTGAGATCTTCTGGAGTTAGGTTCATCGGTTTGGCTGCTGCAGAAGAGTACAGGTGAGCAATTTTCTTCGACTCTCTGAACAGACTCTCGACAAAAACTTGTGCTGCATCGGATCCAAAATATTTCACAGGTTCTCCGTAGTGATCATCAGCGTAAACAATATAGTAGCAGAAACTTACAGCTCATGCTTCTGATACTGCTTGGTATATGATTTTGCTGCTCCATCCTCGTCCATTCTTTCATCCTCCTCCTCCGTCTCAATGGCGGTCAGCATGCATTCGAAGTCGGCGTATCCAGAGAAGGGTACTCTCATCGTTCTATTCCCTTCCTCGAACTTGATTTTGCTACCCTGTTTAGGCATTTCAATCCTAACAGCTTCTTGATCGTTGCAGTATTCCATGTGTGAGGCTAGCAGATCTTCTCTTCCATAGTGCTGTAGACACCTACGGCATATCCACGTTCTTTGACGGTGTTTTGTAATTTGCCGGCGAGCTAATCTGGCGAGATCTCGAATTAGGCAGTAGTGGGCGTTGTTCTTGTCCTTTATATACAGCAGGTCGATGTGTTTCTGCTGCTCCCTATCCGTGACCAGCAGCGGGTACACTACGAACTTTTCATCGTAGGCGTAGACATTGATGGAGATCCCAGACCTCTTCTCAAATAACTTGACGTGGTCGAGGCTGATGGGAAATGTGATGCCTTGAAGGAATTGGTCAAAGTCGTGCTCATAGGGTAGATAGTGTTGAACGCGATGAGGATGGTCTTTCCAGTGAATAGGGTGAAGTGCGGCTAGCACAGACCACAGGAAACACTTGTTGTCGTTGTTATTAATATTGAGCACGGCGTGTTTAGCTGCAATTTTCTTTGGTAGTTCACAGTATGTTGATCCACGAAGAGGCTTGTAGTTGTTGATTCTAAGCTCCAATCCGATAATTTGAGCCAGAGTCCACCCGGATCCCTTGGCGTAGAACTCGTCCATTTCTTTTAGAATCTTCCCCTCAGCGTCCTCCAGATAGTTCACAATGTTGGTGGTGGGAAGGATGATGGCGTTCTTGGTCTTGAAGTTCATCTTCTTCCTCTCATCGTTATCGCCTACTGGCTTCTTATACTCGGCGATGAAAACTAATTGCGTCTTGATGTTCTCTGCACGCAAGTTTTCTGCAATCTTCGCCATGATTAGCTCTCTGGCTTGTCGGAGGAATCCAGCTGGATCCTTAATACCGGGACGATTGACGACGGAGTAGGTTTTCATCCTCCCCCGGAACGCCTTCTCGATCTCTTCGATACGGAGCTGCTTTCCTCCAATCAGATGGTCTACTGCTACCTTAGCCGTATTGTATGCCGATACGATGGTTGAGCGGACGGTATCAATGATGGAAGTGCTGGTTGACGGTTGGGGGTCGACCTCAAAGCGAGCAACCTTGGAAGTGGAGGGGGCTGGTTCGTCTGCTTTCCTCTTGAGGTGAGCGGGGCTGCACTTCTTGAGGTGGCGGCTGCGGTGGGAGAGAGTAATCATCGTCCCGCAGGAAGGGCAAGGTCGCTGGGGCTCAATGGTTGTTGTAGGCCCAGTGCAGCTCTTGAGGTGGCGAGCTATGTTCACTTTGGACATGGTCTTGCTGCATCTGGGGCATTTGGTCTGGTTGGGGTTCATGATAATCTGAAACAGAAGGACAATTTGTGTTAGTAACATGATCATTAAGGTAATCTTTGCAAATACCATAAAGAGAACGGTAATCTAAGTCTAAAGTTTGCTTAGGGGTACTACTACAGTAATGATATATAAGGGCTTACATGTATTAGATGGGTGCGGTTGCCGTGGGTAGACGAATTTAAGTGAAGGAGTGGTAGCAGGTTCCTGTGAGGATGGCTGAACTGCAACAAATAAAACACAATATCGTAAAACTCTCAATATCTATCTACTCAGGTATGTATAGTTCTAGAAATGTCTGTAGAAAAATGTTCTTTCAATATCTTGGTGAAGGTAAGATAAGTTAGGTTATATTTCTAGAGAGTAAAATTAATAAAGTCTCAAAAAGTGAGGTTATGTAATAACTTTGGTAAAACTCTCAATATCTATCTACTCGGGTATGTGTAATTCTAGAAACTCTGTAGAAAATGTTTTACAATATCTTGGTAAAGGTAAGATAAGTTAGGTTATATTCCTAGAGAGTAAAATTAATAAAGTCTCAAAAAGTGAGGTTATGTAATAACTTTGTTAAAACTCTCAATATCTATCTACTCGGGTATGTATAATTCTAGAAACTCTGTAGAAAATGTTTTTCAATATCTTGGTGAAGGTAAGATAAGTTTGGTTATATTCCTAGAGAGTAAAATGAATTTATAGGTTATGTATACTTACTATACGGCTGCAATAGATGCGTTGTAAATAGTGGAGCTGCTAGATGTGTCTCGTTCAACAGTCTAACACTGAATGGAGTTTGATCTGAAACCATCGTAATATATATATTACTACTACGTGAATCAAAATATTATTTCATTAGATGCTACTACGTTAATCAAAAAACAACAAAGATCCTGCTATATTTTAGATCGTAAGTAAGGTTATGTTAGTAATTTGTCTACTTGAGGAAGTACAAAAGAACTGAACATAGTACATTTAGGGTCTGCTAAGTTCTAAAATGTGAGGTTATGTTCCTAGAGAGTACAATTAATAAAGTCTCAAAAAGTGAGGTTATGTTCTCTTAAACTTACAATAAATAAAGTCTCAAAAAGTGAGGTTATGTTCTCTTAAACTTACAATATCTATCTACTCGGGTATGTATAATTCTAGAAACTCTGTAGAAAATGTTTTTCAATATCTTGGTGAAGGTAAGATAAGTTAGGTTATATTCCTAGAGAGTAAAATGAATTTATAGGTTATGTATACTTACTATACGGCTGCAATAGATGCGTTGTAAATAGCGGAGCTGCTAGATGTGTCTCGTTCAACAGTCTGACACTGAATGGAGTTTGATCTGAAACCATCGTAATATATATATTACTACTACGTGAATCAAAATATTATTTCATTAGATGCTACTACGTTAATCAAAAAACAACAAAGATCCTGCTATATTTTAGATCGTAAGTAAGGTTATGTTAGTAATTTGTCTACTTGAGGAATTACAAAAGAACTGAACATAGTACATTTAGGGTCTGCTAAGTTCTAAAATGTGAGGTTATGTTCCTAGAGAGTACAATTAATAAAGTCTCAAAAAGTGAGGTTATGTTCTCTTAAACTTACAATAAATAAAGTCTCAAAAAGTGAGGTTATGTTCTCTTAAACTTACAATATCTATCTACTCGGGTATGTATAATTCTAGAAACTCTGTAGAAAATGTTTTTCAATATTTTGGTGAAGATATGATAAGTTAGGTTATATTCCTAAAGAGTACAATTAATAAAGTCTCAAAAAGTGAGGTTATGTTCCTAGAGAGTACAATTAATAAAGTCTCAAAAAGTGAGGTTATGTTCTCTTAAACTTACAATATCTATCTACTCGGGTATGTATAATTCTAGAAACTCTGTAGAAAATGTTTTTCAATATTTTGGTGAAGATAGGATAAGTTAGGTTATATTCCTAAAGAGTACAATTAATAAAGTCTCAAAAAGTGAGGTTATGTTTCAGACGTATGACTGATTCTGTACGAAAGCGTCAAAGTTCATGTACGTATATTGAAATTGTTATTTATCATGAGGAAAAATTTACAAGACCAGAAAGTGGCTCAGTGTTAGACACATCGGTGTTCTAACACGGCACTGGGGAGGGTAAAATCAAGCTAAGGGAACCTAGTGACGACTCCTAACGGCAGTTGCCTTATGAGGAAAAGCCAGTGCGTCACACGCTGGCCCCACCCGGGTATCCGCTGCCAAGTCGAAGTTGGCCGAGAGTGCGTCCCACCACTCTCACGGAATTCCCCGCGAGTCCTTTAGCAAACTTTAGCCTTGCAAAGTTTGCTAAAGGACTGATCGGTGTTTAAAACTGACCGAATCACAAGGACTCAAGGTCTGTCTCTAACACCGACCGTATATTTTCTAAATACTCACCAACAGAGAAGTTCTGCGCAGGCAGGAATCAGAGAGTCAGGAGAGAACAGTACTTGACGCTCGAAGGCTCGCCGACAACTGATCGCCGACCGGTCTGCTTACACAGGACCTCGACGATTGCCGAAGGTTTCCGACAAACTCCGGAAACCCCCGAGGGTATTCTCCGAAACAATCAATAACGCTTGGATCCGGCAGGTGGCCGCCGCCGTCTTGGTCCGGCAGGTGGCTACCGGCATCTTGGGTCCGGCAGGTGACCGCCGCCATCAAAATCAATCAAAATCAAATCAAAGCCCAATCAAAATCAAATCAAAGTCAATCAAAGTCAAATCAAAGTCAATAAAAGTCAAATCAAAGTCAATCAAAATCAAATCACAGTATCGATTAAGGTCACGTGACCTTCCCCCACCACCGACTCTTCATTTGGCGAAAACTCTTCATGGGGCGGCGTTAAGTCCCCATATCCCTTCTACTTACAGTTGGTAGGAATGTAAACGTGGAGATACCACATGCTTTGTTAGAACTCACTTAGGCTGTGTTCAAGCCACAAACACGTACGGCAAACATCTCTAAGTGAGGGTAACTCAAACAACTTAAGGTAACAAAGACATTACCTAGCTACAAATAGAACTACAGTCGGCAGGAATGTAAATATGGAGATACCAAGTGCACTTTTAGAACTCACTTAGAGTGTGTTCAAGCCACAAACACGTACGGTAAACATCTATAAGTGAGGTTTACTCAAACAACTTAAGGAAACAAAGACATTACCTAGCTATAAACTGAACTACAGTTGGTAGGAATGTAAACGTGGAGATACCACAAGGTCAGTTAAAACTCACTCAGAGTGTGTTAAGCCACAAAGACGTATGCCTTATATATCTAAGTGAGGTTAACTCAAACAACTTAAGGGAACACAGACATTACCTAGCTTAAAACTGAACTACAGTTGGTAGGAATGTAAACGTGGAGATACCACAAGGTCAGTTAAAACTCACTCAGAGTGTGTTAAGCCACAAAGACGTATGCCTTATATATCTAAGTGAGGTTAACTCAAACAACTTAAGGGAACACAGACATTACCTAGCTTAAAACTGAACTACAGTTGGTAGGAATGTAAACGTGGAGATACCACAAGCACAGTTAAAACTCACTCAGAGTGTGTTAAGCCACAAAGACGTATGCCTAATATATCTAAGTGATGTTTACTCAAACAACTTAAGGGAACAAAGTCATTACCTAGCTATAAACTGAACTACAGTTGGTATGAATGTAAACGTGGAGATACCACAAGTACTGTTAGAGCTCACTTAGAGTGTGTTCAAACCACAAACACGTACAACAAACATCTCTGAGTGTAGTTTACCCAAACCACTTAAGGGAACAAAGTCATGAACAAATTACAGGAAAAAAATGAAATAAATTACAATTTCGAAACCATTTTTTTTAGTGTAATGATTTTAATTGTTAATTGGTTTTTTTATAAATTCTATCCATTTGATAGTTCACATTTTTCAAATTTTTATTTAGAAATTACGCAATTTAACTTTGTTCATGATTTATTTTAAGATGTTCAACTGTACTCATACAACCATATTACATTATTCTTTAAATTACTAAAGATTTATTTTATAATATTTTGCTTTGATTTTCTGAGAATTTCAGTCAAAAATCCTTCCTAATATTATTAGGTTTTATGATTTGTTTAATGTGTTTATAATCATGAGATTTTTTTCTTATATGGAACTGATATATATGTGGGTTTTGGAGGAATAAAAACTAGTTTAAAGGCAACTAACCTTTTAATAGCGTGAGTTTATTTATCGCCGATAATAATTGATAACACAAAGTAATTAAATTCTATTTAGTATTTTTAATTGTTATTTTGTATTATTTTTGCCTATTCACCACGATTTTTATAATATTTATAAAAATATGTATAACTAACCAAATAAGAGTATCTTTACTTTATATTTTCTTGTAAATTTTTATATTGGTCTCAAATAATATTTCTTTAACGTTAGGTAACGTAAGAAAATTATTTTACTCTCTAAAAATTTGATGAGGAGGATTGCTTCTTGAATAAATTACGAACTTAAGCTTATGGTCATGTCAAATCTGTTTGAATTTTTTTTTACTATTCAAATAATTTTGTTTTAAATTAATTAAAAATAGTAATAAAAACCTTAATATAAGTATTAATTTAATTTGAATAGTTTATTACATTATAAATGTTTAAAAATGCATCATATATTGTAAGGACAATTATATTATTGAAATTACTATCCAATGAGTAAATATAAATTTTACGAAATATTTCTTAGGAATTACTAAATAGTTTGATTAGATCACTAATTAAGAACATTTAACATCCATGTTCTCTTTTGAATTCATCCTTAATACCTTCTTGAGTTGTGGGGGGGGGGGGTTATCTTATAATGAGTATTGTAAATAAAATAACTGTAATGCAAATAGCTAAGAGACTGTCACGGCTTTCCATTATATATTAGATTATTGCACATGTTTTAAATAATTGAAAATGTCATTTACTTATATTGGTGACCGCGACTCCTGTTACGTCAATAACCAGGCTTTGATTTTGATGTATGGTGCATTGCTGGGTTTTAATCAACAAGGGCTTTTTCGGTCACTTGATTTATAGGAAAATAGTATGTTATCCAGATATTCTAAATTGAAAACAAAATGATGTTTTTTAAGATTATAAAGTTACCGAATCCCAGTCTAGAACATATTAAACATTGTGAAATTTTTCATTAAATTACCAGATTTTTGTATTTTTACTGAACAGGTGAAATAAAATGATTACAATAAAAATCACGCATACCAACAACAATTTAATGCTTTAAGGGGGAAAACAAAATGAATAATTTAAGAGTTATTTTTAATTTCATTATATTTTTCGTGTAGTACAAATGAAATAATTACCCAGTAGACAATATTTTATTTATTAAATAATTTACGAGTGACGATATTCCACATGTTATACTGACCTCCTGCTAAGGTGGGTGGATCAATTTTTATCAAAGTAATTTTAATGGTTTCAGAGATTTTATGATCATTAAATTCTTTTAAATTGGTCGGTAGCCTAGTTGGTCAAATCCCAGCCTCTTAAGCTATGAGTTCTTAGCTCGATCCAAATCAAAGTCGTAACAAATTGTGAAAGTTGATAACCACCGGCTGTTCATTAGTCATTGGACTATTAATTAATGACACTTTCTATTGGTTAGTCGGCCTTGGTTTGTAACAATGACTAGTGCGTTTGCTCATCTACATTCATCACACCCATTGAAAATCCATATTGGCCCATATCTTGACAATCGGCGTAGGAAGAATAAAAAAAAAAAATAATTAAACTTTGGGCTTAAACAATTACCGTTTATTTCTATACTCTGTAAACATTGGAAATTACTTTATACAAATACAATTGTGATTGTTGAGTATCTTTGTATACCTTATTATAACTGACTGTGTAATTTAATATGTAGGCCTACATTAAGATAATGATATCACTAAACTAATTACTTTTAATTGTTCCAATGGATTAATAAGTCATTTATTACAGTAGTATTAATGTTAAAATATACAATAAAATGTATCTGTATAAA
Source organism: Stictocephala bisonia (assembly GCA_035578905.1). NCBI lineage: Eukaryota > Metazoa > Arthropoda > Insecta > Hemiptera > Membracidae > Stictocephala > Stictocephala bisonia. The sequence goes on along the minus strand of JAQJVL010001761.1, from coordinate 81,962 downwards.
ATATATAAAAACTAATATTTATACTCTCTGAAATATGTTTGACTTCAAATAATAAAAGAAAACACATTTTTGTAAGGTTTAATTAACACGAAAATCAGTAAATTAATTACAGATCACTAATTTGACGTTGGCCTACCTTAACAATTATGTGTTTACGTTGTTGTCATAACATTTTATTTGAAAACGTTCAAAAGACTCATATATGATGTTAACTGAAATATGTAAGGAAAATTTTAAATCTACGTGTTTATAAGAATCTACGTTAGTAAAATACACGATTAGGAATCATAATTGTATTACTTTAATATGTAATTCTAAATCAATAAACCTGTCAGTACATCATAACAAGTGCTGTGAACTCAAGGAAATAGTAATATATTTAATAATTGCCTACACTATTGAAGAAATTATGATTAACGAATGTTTTTGGGTACTTATAAATATAAAACAAAATAATTTTTATATTTATCAGTATTTATATTTTTATATTTTATGGTGGTGCAATGCTGTAACTCAGCTACTTGGGGACAAAGTGTTTGCGAGATTGTAGGCGATAGGTTCCATGCTCGGTTCTCTTAATACCAACATGGCATCCGCTCAATGGTCACTACTAGATAAGTCTGGAGTCTCCGTGTTGAATGGTAGTCAAGGTTCGGGTGTTGTGTAGGGAAGAGAACTAAGTGTCAAACTTGTCAGTTAGCTGAAAATCAGACCAACACTACGTGGTTCGGATTCCACGTAAAACTGTAGGTCCCATAGTTGACCTGGATACTGGGCTACTAATAAATAGTCCTTTCTGAGCTAAGTCGAACTAGATAGTAACAATGACTACACTAGTTCATCTACACTCATCACACTCACGTCTCATATTCGCACATATCTCTACGATCGGCGTCTTAGAGATGAATAATGAATAATAATAATAAAATAGTATAAGGATAAAGACTATATCTGTATAAGGAACTAGACTGATGTTAATAATCTAAATAAAATATTTAAAAAATATCAAGCTAAAGGCCGAATATTATATATATATATATATATATATATATATATATATATATATATATATATATATATATATATATATATTTCTGAATTTTATTCAATAATTTTTAAATTATTAATATTATTTTTATTAATAATACCACAAGAATAAGAAATAATTATCTACAGTACAACCACCATTTTTAAGTACACTGCCACACGTACTTAATAGATATGGTAAAATATATACTTTATTATACATGGTATTCAATTGTGTTATTGTTCTCTGTTATCAGAACAGCCAGTGTTGGTATCTGCAGGTGACAGGCTTAGCCTGATAAATGTGTTAGGGCATGATCTACAACACCACAATACATCTCTACAACAGCGTTATCTCATATCAGTGAATTGAATTGTGTTTGTAGTTAATTTTATATCAGTTGAAATAATTAAATAAACAAGTTAAAATATTTGATGACTAAATATAATTATAGCATGGACGAATATTTATAGATCATATTCTGCTGTTTATGTCGGCTAAATGATTTAGAGAAAAGGTCAATAAATATTCATTATAATTGCTTTAACGCCACAGTTTTATGAATATAAAATGTTCCATTATTAAAGGATCGCATTTTATATTTATGTAACATGAACTATTAAAATACCTAATAATGTGATGGAAGTTGGCATAATATGGCGGCAATTTTACGTACATTAGTTGTTTGGTATATTTAACTCAAATTTTTGCAATAAAATTAAAATTTTAAATATTAATAGGCATATTGTAATAAGTCAATAAATTGACAGATGCTAACCAACGAAAAAGACAAAGCCTTATTGTCAGCCATGTTAATTAATGGTAGTGGACGTATGAAAATGATGACCAACCCACCACACATACACGTACAGTGATTGGTATTGGCCCACCCACCCCTCCAATACACGCAGTGGTATTAACCCACCAACCCTCCCATAAACGTAATGTGCTTTTGACTAACTTGTTCTCCCATACACGTGCATGTTAAATATTAAATAGAAATATTAAAAACCCTTATTTATTTTTATACTCAATTATATTAGTCAAACTAATCAATAAAACTATCTTATTATTAAGAGGTAATAGTCTTCTATTTAATTGCAATATTTAACAAAACTATTGAATTTATAACTGATTTAAGTCGTAATATAACTGTTTATTTTTTGTTATCTGTTGACTTTAGGAAACTAAAACCACCCAATAATGTACTTTTATGATCCAGTTAAATAATAATAATAATCAAGTATGTAATAAACATTTCGAAAATATTATGAATAAATATTGGAGTTGTATTTAATTTGCAGAACAAGTTATTTTGGTCCTGTTTGAAGTGGGACTAATCTACCTATCAAAGGAAAACACGCAACCAATGTTGCTCAAAGCCTGTCGATGTTTGAAGGGTAATGAGTCGACTGTGTGTGCTTCGATGGCCAGTGAAATTGCATTCATCAGACCAAGCAAGCTGAAAAGCTTTGAATAAAAGTTAGATTACAAGTTCATATAAAGTTAATATGATACATTTTTGTGAGGCATCTGTTATTTAAAACAATACATAAACAGTTTTTATTTTTCAAATAAATAACATTGTGTTTAAAATATTTATTTAAAGTAATCTATAGTGAGTTGGCAACTACCTTTACAATAGGTCATTGTTTACAACAATTTCCCACGTTCAACCTCAACAATACAAAACCCTGGTTTGTTTTTCGTAAGTAAACACAATTTCATGTAACAAATAAAGTCACGAGTCCATATTTTGGTACTGAACACGTAGTAAAGCTATCAACCCTCAGGGTAACAAATAATTAGCAGGACGTAGGATTTTTAAAAACATAATTTTTCTTTTGTAAAACATAATTTTTATCCTGTAAAACATAATTTTTATTTTGTCAAAAATAATTTAAATTCTGTAAAATATAGGTTTTATTTGGTAAAACATAATTTTTATTCTGTAAAACATAATTTTTATTATGTAAAACGTAATTTTTATTCTGTAAAAAATAATTTTCCATAATTATAACCTTATTAATTCGCTACCTTAACTATTTAGATTTTCTGAAAATTAGTGTAATGAGAGTAGAGCAGTTGCGAATGTAGTCTTTGTTACAAAGTAAGGCCGACCTTTCCTTAGAAAGTGTCATTAATTGATAGCCCAATGACAAATGCACAGCCGGTGGTAACCAGTTGATCCGTTTCAAAATTTGTTACGACTGTAAAATGGATTGAGATGAGAACATTTAGCTTACAAAACTTTAACCAACTTCGCTACCTATCAATTAATGTGAACTTACTACAATATTCTCACCTATGTCCATATTGACAGCTGTCAAAGTACACACAGTCGGTCCCGAAGGCACTGCATTTTTTTTTCTAGTTTTCTTAACTCAAATATTTCATCTCTATAACACTTCTAAGAGATTTGCTTTTACATTATTAGGTTTGGAGAGTGTTGCCTTTCAAGTTTCTGTAAGTTTTGTTTTCAATCTTAATTAACTAAAGTGTATATATTAAATTTAATTAGAAATAAATAGTATAAATTATCACAAACTACATAATCCAAAACTGATACATACATTTTATGTATCTTAAAGATACTATATATGTAAATATACTATACTATTTATCACTACACCTTTGTTTACCTTCTTAAATGTAGAAGTAATTAATACAAACCATGGAGTTATTGAAGTCATTTACTATAATAGTATACAACCTCTCTTTTATCTCTTGTTGGAGAAAAACAGCTCCAGTTTTTAGTTTTGTGGAAACCATCATTGTGCTGATGACAATTAGTGTTCCTAGTTCATGATTACGTTGGTGGTTAGCATTTACTATTGCCTCTTGTCAACACAATTAGCTGTGCTTTGTGTAGAAAAGCATACGACAATATAGTCAACAAACATTCGATTGTTGAAGTAAAATATTATTTCTTTTATTTACAAGTCACCTAATTTCTTTTTAAAATTATAACTCTATTCATTAACAACAAACAACTATTTTGTATTTTTTTTAAATAACATATTAAACCCATCTTATGCTGTTATTAATTGTGTAAATATTTGTTCAAAATGAAATGAAAAAATAACAACATAGTATTTGCATTAGTCCTATATGAAAAACTAGTACAGTACTATGAATACTGAATTATGACGTACAGCATACAAGAATTTCTAACTCTTTAATATAATAAAGACGAATGCAGATTTTTAAGTAAAACTATAACAGTGAGAAACTTAAAGAGTTTTAACATTATCACTATCAAGTGATATAACATCATATTTTTTATTAGAAAACTAAAATACAATAATATTTGTCCTATAGAAACTTAGGTTTCTTAATAAATATAAATATTGGCAACATAAAAATTTATATGAAAATACAAAATTTAATATTTTGTAAAAATACTTGTGAACTATAATAATTTAACTTTTTCCTGTTTTTGTTTTCTTTGATTTTGTTGTTGTTTTATATTTTTATTTTCCTTGTTTTATATTTATTTACTGGACAATATTATGGATTTTTTAAATAGTTTATATCAATTATATTCTTTATCGACATTATGAACTTTTTTTTGCACAAACAATATTTAACTTCTTTAACAATTCCAATTAAAATGTACTTGGACATCATTAGCAAGACCATAAAGAAATAATGTATGTTGTGAGACAAGGGAGTCATTGTCTTCTTCAACATTGAGTTCTCAGCTGAAAAAGAGAAGAATATTATTGTACTGCTGATCATTAGGGTTGAAAACTGAACATCGACTTGTGTATAGTTTTTTTCTGGTTTGAGATTTGATAACAGAAGCTTCCCTTCATAGGATCAATAATTAAGTTGAGTTTAACTGGATATTATTTTATTAAAATTGTTTAGTTATCATACAAATTGTTGAAATTTACATAATAGGTTTCTATCTACTGAATAGTACTTGGAAGATACTAGTAAGGACTTCGTATCATGTAGTTTTTGCGTTATTTTAAGTATATACGCGTTAAAAAAAAACCTAAAAAGTCTTTTATATCAAATACAAATTTTATTAATTATGGAGGCACAAATTCTAATTTACATAATTTTTTCCTAATCTAACCCACCCGCCCACCCTTACACGTACAATGGTATTTACCCACCCACCCACCCTTACAAGTACAGTGGTATTGACCCACCCGCCCACCCTTACACATACAGTGGCATTGACCCACCCTCACACGTACACTGGTATTGAACCACCCACCCACCCTTACACGTACAGTGGTATTGACCCACTCGCCCACCCTTATACGCACACTGGTATTGAAATAGAATGAAATAGAAAATTATATAAATAAGTAATTTTCTATTTCATTTCACATTTAGAGTTATTTTCAATGCCTATATCATGTGACGAATGGTTAACGATACCTTTAGTAAGTTCAAAATAAACATTCTGACTGATTGTCTACTATTAAATCGTATTGAATATGTCAGTATGCCAGGCTCCTCAGATTTGTTTTTCAACGAAAATTATTTGTTTGGCCCTATTTAGTAGTAAAATAAATGATATTTTCTGTATATCCATTAATATTTACTCTAGGTTAGCATCACATTTAATTATAACGTGGAATATAAAATTAATATTTTGTGTTTTTGTTGTTGTTTGTTTGTTATGGTTCCTTTATAATGTGATGAAAATTTGTTTTAACAATATACATTATAGAAGACATTTGTCTAAGTGATGCAAAAGTTTACGTTTGAAGTTGTGTAATTTTGTTATGTCATTCTTTATTTTACAAGCTTACTTGTTGAGTTATTTTATAACTACTTTGTTTTATACCTTATTCCTATCATGTATATTTATTGGGTAAATGCCCAGTGTTAATTAGTAAATACGTATGAACAACCTTAAGCGCACATAAGATGTATTTTTTAGCAAAAATACAGAAATAGTTCATACAAAAGAGGTTTAAAAGATATATTGTCTATATTTACCGGGCATTGATGTTTGAATTTCTCATTCACCTATAAACACAAATATATCATTAAGGTAGAAAAATACTATTGTGTACTGAATAGGATATTTTTTTATACTAAGCTGACTTTTATCCAGGCGAAATACTTAATATTTCAAAATTTATAATGATAATAATGACTAAGCAACAATATACGAAATGTTTTTAGAAACTGCCTGCTGCTATATTTGATTGTATTTGTATCGTTCAAATATTACAAATTATTTTTAAAAAGTACGTGTTATTTTTTATTAAATATTTTTATGTTAGAGATATGAAGGCATATAATGCAGACAAAATTAAATAATTAATAATAAATATAATAAAGGTACTAATAAAGTACATTTAGGTCGACGTAAAAGTACAATATGTGGTTTTTACGACCTTTATGTCACAGTCCATATTAAGGGTTGTTCTGTTGTAAGAGAGCTTCTGTATGAAACTCATATGTTCTTATTTGAGTAATATAAAGACTAAAGGAATATTATGAAAGAAACTTTTATCATGTGACATATCATTAAAACTTACTTGCTTACATCAGTATATTACATATAATAGCTGATGTTTTCTCTTGTAACTAAAACAGTGAAACAGAATAATTTTCGCACAGTACAATTAGTTATAATAGAATGATATTTATTAATAAAAACACTTTATAAGGATAGAAGTTTTGGTTCATTTACTTAATTTACGTGTATCAGCATGTTGCAATGTAAACATATTTTAATAACATTTTCATATTGTTAACCCATGGAATTGGCTTTTATATTACATTACAGTCTAAATTATGAATCAATGATCATCATTTGAAACATCAGTTAAAAAAACATTCCAAGATTGAATTAAAACTTTTTAACGACCCTATTTTATGTATTTCTGAAAGGAAAAACTTTAATATCAATCAAATTGAGTGTTCTTCATTCTTGTGTCTTGTTTAAGCTCAATGACTACCCTATCAAATATCCTGAATAGGTGTTTGAACCCACCCGCACACCCATATACGTACAGTAGTGATGACCCACCCACCCACCCATATACGTAGAGTGTAACTGACCCACCCTCCCACCCATATACGTACAGTGGTGCTTGTATTAAATTTCAATACAATTATGTAATATTTGAAATGTTAAATCTTAAAATTACAGCTTTCCTAATATATACATAGATTAATACAACTACACCTTTGAAAAAGAGAGTCATAAAAAATTTACTTCTAATATTCATTCCTCAAATGTTTTAAAATAAGTTTAAAATAAAAACTGTTGTTATAAGACAAGCCAAAAAGTGCCACAGTAAGATGGTAAAATTAGCTATCACAACGTTTGAAAAATAAAGCTCAGAATCTTTAACGGAGCAAGAAATTACTTTCATGTGTTCCTTTCTAAAGCAGATAACAATTTAAAAGCAATTATTACAATAATACAGCTTATCAAATGTTATAAATAATTTAATTTCTTCGTTAATTATTAGAAACGTTAAAAAAATATGTACACGCTTTCACAACAGGGTTATTTTTCCAGAGATAATTTGATAGTTAAAATTGTTTTTTAAATTGTGTTCCATTAAGTATGATTTTTGATCAGAATATTATACTTAAAACCGTTAAATGGCGCAGAAATAAATTTGTTACTTTGAAATTCAAATGAGTTCTACTTTGTAAATTATGAACCTTTTGAAGTCCGGTTTGCAGAAATTAATTTCTCTTGAATAGACATTTCATTTGATACCATACTTGACCTAGGCTTTACATTGAAGATTTGCGTTAATTTCCTCGTGGGCCGTTCCCCTTAAAAGATGAAATGTCGCTAATTGAGTAAAAATGTATGATCTTTGTAACCATGATCATGTACAAGATTTCACTTATACAAGTGAAATCATAAAAAAATTGGTAAAAGCGTTTCCATATTTTTCCACCCCGTATATTGTTATTAAATATATTTTGCTATATTAGGTGGCATAATTATAAATAAAACTCCAATTTTCATTATTTAAATCACAATATACCAAGTGTAATTAACTCTAATAATAATCCAACGAATAATCTAAAACATTTCGTAACATGTGGATGATAACAGCGAATTGAATTCATAAATTTTAAAATACCCTGCAATCAACTGCATCATGAATATACTTCTATATTTACCATGATTACACAACTCCACTCACGTGTTCATTTTTAAATACAACTCTTTAACAAGTCCCTTTGTTTATGTGTTTATGAAACTGTTGTCATATCTAAAAGTAAATTATTTTCATTATGCTTACGTACCTGCTATAAAATTATACACTCACAATAACGAGATATTTTCGAGTATGTATACTAATAGACTTAAGGTATTTTAATTTCCTGTGTTTGATAAAAATAAATACCATATTGGATACATAGCTAACTAACTCCCTCTCACAGCAAATGAAGACGTAATACTATTTGCCTAGCATGTGTTGTATCCCGTGTTTTTTCTGAACTTGTTTTATTCTGTAAAAATTATATTTTATTTCCCCATATTAACAAAACAGAACTCATTAGTTTTAATATGTTCAAACCACTGATTAGTTTTTGGATTGCTATCTTGCAATGTTTCATAGTAATATTTTAGTTGGCTTACCAGTTCTTGTTACTTTATTTAACAGGTGAGGTAAAATATCCAAAGACTATTGACTATTTATTTAGCTATGAAAATAAGCACAAGTAACTCCTGCAAAATGATAATTTTACACGAGTTATTGTATCAATATAAAGACCGCCAACTTTTATAAGAGAACCTTTCATGTATTTTCTACATTACCTAAACACAAAAAAGCATATAAATATATAAATCATCTCTCTAAGTATCATAAAGTATAATATACTCTGAAATACAGGAACCAATTTTAAGCTGAAGAATCGGGTAATTTTCTAAGCCTAACTGGATAAGAAAGTTCTCATTTGAAGTCTGGCTTAATTACGACTTTTAAAATACTGGAACACAGTTACCTTCATTTGGGGCTATTAAATTCACTTCCTAAACTCAGTTTTTCACGAGGAAAATCATTTAGTTTTAATCTTTATATTTCTTTTGGTAATAACTTTAAAGGGTTTTATAATTTTTTGATCAAATGAACAAATCTTTATTGGGTATAAAGATATTTGTTTTATATACAACATTAATAATAATAATGATAAGATCACTAAAGTGGTAACTCGTATTTAGTAAAATTAGTACTAAAGGTATTTATAGTAGAATTATAAATAACGTGAACATTTAAATAAATATTTAAGGGTGCCTATGCTAAAACAACACTTAATTGAAAATAATATTTGTATCATGCATCCAAGAATGTTTATAAAATAATTATCTTCTAAGGTATTTTTGAAATATTATATGCTGACCATAATTAATACTTTTCATATATTTTTTTGTCAATCAAAGGTGTATGTTTTGGAAATTTTACAAAATAACTCTACGTTTTAGTATTTTTGTTGATCTAACTGTATACATTTATGTAAATAGCTTAAATATCCATAACTATATGTATCAAATGCGTAACTAAATACTACAAATATACTATACTCAAAATTATTGAATTGAAGTAAAATGATTTAACTGTTGTGAGATATAGAATTAATACTTCATCTGGCGTATTTAATAATATACATACAATTCAGTTTTATAAATTAACTAACCTTATATATGTATTTAAAAACTATACAATCGATTTACTCATTCAAACACCAGTTAAAGTCCATTTAAATTTTTATTTAAGACTGTATTTACAAACTCTGATCATGCTTTAAGAACGTAATTCTAGGTCTAACAGTGAAATTCTACGCATACACATCCAGTTAAGAGAATACGTACTACATAGGCTGAGTAGAAACCGAGAGATCCCAGGGAATTTCTCCCACTGAGTACATAAACCCCCCAGAAGCCCCTTATCCACTCCACATCACCCTAATTACAGTGTCAGCATTACATAACTAATGATGCAGACATGTCGTACTCCAAAAGTGTTCATGTACCTTTTCCTAGTTCACATAAATATATTATATAGATGCATTATAAATACTGAAGTAAAAACGTAGCTATAATTAGTTATCGTTTGTAAACAAAATAAATAAATAAAAATAGACTGAATAGTGGATATAACAACGGATAGCCATACGCTCATATTTATTAAAATTTTACAAGAGATGCATATTAATTAGCTTTTGAATTTTGAAAAATTGAGGATCATATTTGTTGAGCAAACTTAAATTTAACTTTTCTTAAGTTTGAGACAAATATTTAATAAAATAAAAAGTCACAAATATAAATTTATTATCCACTGCATAATTTATGTTTTTGTTACTGGAAGACATTAAAAATTAAGATAATTTAAAGTTTTACACTTTTTCGGAGTTGGTAGATTTTTTTCGAGTAAAGTGTGCTGTCAATGTTTGATGGATGACAGTAGAAGGACGGACTGTCTACAATCAATAGATCCAAGATAAAAATGCGCAATTCTTTATATATATTATTTTAACGATATATTAGTACTTTCTATGGCATATGTTGGGTTCATGTATTATACAACGTACTAAATGTTACATTTTCTTTTTAAAAAACACTATTAATTCTAAGAGTTATTCTAAATAAATATTTTACTTATTTTTATTTGAACAGCGCTTGCCACATAACATGGGCCAGCAGGCCTGTGTGTGAAATATTTTCAACGAGTGAAGTACCAACCTTAACTCAGTTTGTGAATAAATCATTGGACTACGCCCTCTACAGTCTGAAACCTAAGCCACTGAGCCATCACGCTGGCAAATTATTACAATAAGTTGTTGAGAAAGATAAGTTCAATTGTTTTAAGTTGCATGTAAATAATAGCTGTATTCTTTTATGAATTACTTTTATGAGTTACCCTATTTGAACCTTAAGTACAAAAATATTTCAAATTTTACAAATTTACGAAATCTTATTAATCAAAGATTAGGAGAACTTACTTCAATCTTTCCTGAAATGATAAAATATAAGCCAAATCTCATTACAATACGTACTTTTTAATAATGTTTAATGTTGTTAATATTGATCTAAAATACCATACTCTAATATATATATATTATCATAATATTTTTAATACTACCTAAAAATTAGTTTAAACTATTGTTTTCACAACAAACTAGAATATTCAAAGTACTTATTTGATATGTATTTGTTTGATATGTATTTGTTCATATAAAGAACCAAGCCACTAAATACATAATATATATTATACCTAACCATATACAACGTTCCTTCCTAACATATTTCACTTGTGTGTATTTCTATTTACGCTGGTCAAATAACTTACAGGTTTATTGTTCTATTTATTGTTAATGTTACTAAATATTATAACTAGACATTTACTATCCAAAAAAAGATAAACAAAAACTTTTTTAAAAGTACGTAAATCTATTTTTAAATGTTTTTTAAACATCAGCTATGTGCTATTTATACTTTCCTAATTAATGTCAATTCAAAATGTAATTGTAAAAATTATATAGTGTTATTTTGACACAAACATTTTATCAAATATTTTTAAGTTGAACGTCAATTAAAGCATCTTCGTAAACAAATGTTCTCAAATTACCTTATAACTAAAAAATACATCACAATCTTGGGCCAGACAAGGTACTTCAGTTACAACCTTGGGTCAAGTTCTGAAATTTCCCCAGAGCCTAGCTTTGCATACCTACATTACTCGCACTTCTAATATGATTTTAAAATTTATATTTTACTCCTCCTAATGCGTTTATACTTATCTATTTAACGAAATTATTTTAAATAATATCATCCATGTATATTGTTACAAAACGTGAAAAACTATTCATAATTTAGTGATGTTGTGGGTTATATTGTACTTTAAAAACACCACATGGTAAAGTCGTGTTAAATCTAACATTTTGGATCTTTGTCGTTGATTCACTACCGAAAATTTTTTTTGTTTTCGTTAATTCTCTACCACTTTATATATATATATATATATATATATATATATATATATATATATATATATATATATATATATATATATATATATATATTCTATTGCTCTAAAAAGTGTTCCCCAAAAATGTTTACTTCCACTGTGGTATTCCTTATCCGCCTGGAGTCCGATATCGCTGCCCTTATCTAAGAATTTACACACGGAGAGTCCATTCAGCGGTAAGTCAATCAATGGATTTACCAGTTTCTGATCAACTTTAGTAGCGGTCTAACCTAACCTAATCGTAATTGCGATAAAAAAGGTAGTGGTAGGGAAGTAGCGTAAAAAGTAGTGAAAGTGAATTTACGGAAAAGGTCCAACATTTGAATTTAACTAAAGGTTGGGTTTCAAGAACTAAACATACAAAACTAAACTAAGTTAAAGTAAGAAAATGAAATTAAAATTACTGTAACGCATGAAATTAGTAATTATAAAATCCTTACAGTGACTCATTACTAAATAGTTTTCGTTTCCTACTTAAGAACAAACTTCGTACGTAATTGATACGATTTGTCTTATATGTACTTCGAAGTTAATTGTATTGTTTAAGCATCCATTGAAACGAAGCTATATTCTGAATATAAAGTTCACGATGCTTTTTTTGAATTCTATTAATTTTAGCTCAATAAAACTGCCCAATTTTTTTGCAATATGAAATTACTTCAAGTTTTGTGATTATAGTATAGTTATAAAAATTATGTTTCTTGGAAGTGGGCAGAGGTTGTTGCTGAGGAGGTGATTTTAGTCAACTTTTTTTACAAGAGTGACATAATAGCTTTCATTAATGCAATGAGATAAAATGTTTTGAGTTTTCTGAACATTTGTTTCTGAGGTTTTATTATATCTTGTCTGTAGGATTTAGTCGTCTATTTTCACCTCTCCAAAAGAATTTGTACTTTGGTAAGCAAAAGTCCTCTCTCTTCCTCATTAAGACAAGTGTGGAGAGTTCTTGTCTTGCTTTTACTGCTCCCTATTGTCTAATAAACCACTGTGATAGGTTAGACTATTTCAATGACATATGTATGACATAATGTAGAAGAAGGTTGCTTTGAGTCCAAATTAACTGTGATTAAAAACAGTATTAGCTAAATATGTACTTCAAAACACGTTTAATATTCGTAGTTATAGACTGAATCGACACTTAGGGAACCTCTTAATAAATACTGGATTCTTAAATGGCACAATAACTGTCTATCAGTTCAAAAACATTGACATGTTGATTACATGTTTCGGAAAAAGAATTCCGTCTTCAGGTCAATAAAACGTAGTTCTTATTCCAAATCATTAAGTAAACATGTCAGCTTTTTGGAACTGATGGACAGGTTTTGTACCATTGAAGTCATATACACAGTTCCGGGCTACTACAACGAATTTTAATACAAGATTCTCATTTAAACGAAAAACTATTAACTATGGCTTTTTATGTTATTAAATATATTTATAACTTATTAAACTATCAAATTAAAAACTTAAAATAATCAGTAACTTGAAATGAAAATTACGATGAATATTAATTTAAAGAAGCAACGAAAAAATAGTCATATTAAAGTGTCATTAACGTATATTTACATTATTATTGTGTATACTTGATAAGCATAATTTTATAAAATACATTAGTTTTTCTTATATTTTACTTATTTATTCAATAGATAAATGAAGAAAATAGTTATCATGTTTTTATTTGCATAGTAAAAAACATCTCAAATAAAATTATTTTTACTTTACTTATTTTACCATTCTGTTTTTTATATTAGGGAAAACGTGTTTTGTCAATAAAAATATTATTTTAAAGAAAACATTTGTTGTATTTAATAATTTTAAAATATATTTGAGTGACAATATAATACTATATAATCGTAACTTTTTAAAGTTTTGAATTAGATTAATTTATACGTTATTCATAATTTTTAATATGTATTTGATACTGTTAGAAATGAAATTGATTTTTTACTTTTTATACGATATTGCAATGATAACACATAATACGTAATGAGTTATGAAAGCTTACGTATAGCCATAATCGAAATATTTAGGGTTGTATTTATTTATATATTCTTTTCTAAACATGAAAAAAGGACGAATTCTACGTAATAACTATATATATTCATGCTGAGAAGTTTCAGAAAAATGTAAGCCGACAGAAATACCAAGGAAGAGTTATTTATTAGTTATTGATCTCGACAGGAATGGGACTAGATGTCAAGCTGTCCAAACCGTTATCAAGATGGACTAAATCTACATATTCCTGTTATATTTAAGATAAATCTCAGCTGAAACCTACAAGTTATTTTAATAATAAATTAATGGGTGTTAAAAATATAAAAATTAATTCATTTAGTAACAGAATTGGACTAAATGTTTATGGTTTCAATAACATCAAATACAATATTACTATTCTGAACATTCACTTGAGGAAGTTTATATAAATTTAACAAGGAAAGTCATGTATTTAAAATAAACCATTAAAACCAAAAAGCTTTATTTATGGTTTATACTAATTACAATATAAAAGAAATCATATCTTCTTATTGCTTGTACTAAAACATTTACAGTCTAATGGTTTAGTTTTGTTTCGTCTTTAATAATAAAACAATGGTTTTAACATTACGATTATATGTTAAATAAATATTAGAGAAAGTAATGCTATGATAAAAATATAAACATATATGGATAAACTGAAAGTTCAAATCCTGTGTATCCTGCAATATCAGAGCCTTATTAACCCATTGACCCAGAGGGGTATTAGCATTCTTAAATACGTTATTAGTAGGACGTTATAGGTAATGTTCTAAGAAACATACGTGAAACTGGAACAATCACTAAATAAATTCGTACAAAGTAAATATATAGTTATTGCTTTATTTCTAATACTCAATGACATGTATAAAGTTTTAAGTGTTGCTGCAATAACATTTATTAATATTTAGATTTCTAATACAAATATTTGCTCATAGAAAACATTTTAAGCTAAAACAACCGTATTAATCTTTTCTTTCCATGATCAATGACTTCCCGTAAATATATTTTTTACTACCCAGAGACGTTTTGAGGAAATATATTTTTGTTTATATTATAGAATATTTTCATAAAAGTTATTTATTCAAATGTTTACGCCAGTTCGCAGGGGCTTTTACACGAGTCTTTCAAAGTGACTAAAATATTTACTGTCAACAAATCCCAGGGTTCGAACCTTTAAATTTGGACACAGCAGATTAAATTTTCACTACTAAGACACCACGCTACTCGTTATAGTAAAATATATGACTATATATGTCATAGGTAACAAGATGTTGTGTGATCAATTAATATATACGTAATTTTACTTGTCTACCAGTTATAAACATCAAATACTGCTTTGAAAACATTTAGGTTCGATATTTATGATATAAAATGTTTCCAAATTTGTATGAGGGAATCGTTGTTATTAAAAGTCTAGTGTTATTATAGCAAAACACCATAAAATAGATGCTATCTGATAAAAACTAATCAGCCATGACTGGGAAAGCCAGAGGGGAAATCAGCCACGTGACCGGAGTGAAGAGTGGTCTGAAAGTAACAAAACAACCAAGGTGGTACCGAACTGAACTGAAACTAAACACATTTGTTACTTGTAATATTTTTTTCAAATAAAATTATGAGAAAATGCGTTACATGGAGTAAATTATAATCAGCAACAGTTTTATTACATATTAATAATATTGCTTCCATAATTTTATTAATGTTCCTTTCCACTAATGTCTGATTGCAATACACTTAATTGTTAGAATAATATAATATCAAGTTGATAATAATTGAGAATAACGGAAGTCTGCCTTTCTTTGACGTTTTAACTGTGAGAAGAAGAGATGGATGAATAGGCCACTTGGTATACCAGAAACTCACACTTACCAATAAATATTCAAATGCTTCTTCTCATCACCATCCGGCACAGAAGAGAGCAGAATTAAACATGTTAGTTAATCGAGCCATTCACATTTCGGATCCAAATAGTTGGAAGAAAGAAATGCAAATATTACATTCAATATTAAAACAGAACGGTTATTCTGTTAGAGAAATTAATTATACTATTGGAAAAAAGCTGAAGAGGAAACAACAAGTAAATAAAATTGATACAAGACAAGATAAGGATACCTACAAAAAAAACATATCTAACTTATATAAAGGAAACAACAGAAAATATTGGCAGGACATTAAATAAAGAAAATATAAAAACCATTTATAAGCCATCGAATACATTTTAGCATTTCCTGAGGCCAGTTAAAGATAAAATTCCATAATCTATGCCTGCAGTGTATGAAATACCTTGAAGTTGGGGGTAAGGAACATATAAGTGATACTAAGAATGGAGATACGGACAAGTTTGCAGTTGCACAAAAAGTAATCATGGAATTTTATTTGACAAAACTAACCTCCTTGCCAATATCCCGCATTACTACCCGAGAATCGTAAGGGAAGCTATATAAATATAAAAAAGAAGAAATACTTTTGATAAGAATGAAGAATCAAGAACTTTATTGCCAGAGTCACATGAATTAGGCATAGTCAATTTTTATGTTAAAACTAAGAGAGTTACATGCATAATATGTTATATTAAGTTAAGTACATAGATGTTAAAACTACAAGTAAATAATAAAAATATAAATAACATACCAAAATATGTAGTCATGAACAATTCGGTCTTTCACTAGCCTAATGATTACTTAAATTCTATATTCACAGGGGTTTCCAAAAATTCCCTAATGCTATAGAAAGGGTTATTGATTAGCCAATTGGAAATAGAAACTCTAAAACTAAAGAAATCAGCTGTACGAGCAGACTCAGACAGCTCGTAAAAAAATTTTATGCTGTAAATTTTGAAACACTTACCAAATTTTGCCAATCTGTGCTGAGGTATGTCCAGGAGTTTGTTTTGTCTCGTTAGATGTCCATGTATGTTGTTCCTAGTTAGAAAGTCATGTAGGTTATTTTTTGTATAAAGTAAGTATTCTATGTTGAATGAAAAGTGGTTTGAAGTGATCCCTAGGACATTTACCTGCCAGAATTCTAACAACTTTTTTCTGCAATAAAAGAATGCTGTCTACATCAGAAGAATGGCCCCAGAGAATTAATCCATATTGCAAGTGGGACTGGAAAATACTCGTACCAAAGTAAGCTGTACGCAAAAAATCAGGATCAATCAAGGGTTTAAGCTTCCAAAACAGATAAACAACTCTGGACAGTTTCTTACAAATCTCCGTAATGTGGACATTTCAATTTAGTTTTGTATCCAAATGAAGACCAAGCAGTTTCACTGATTTATTATGACAATCATTATTTAAACTAATAAATAGATGTTGAGTTTTTTCTTCGTTAAAAACTAATATATTTGACTTAAACCAATTAATAATAGAATCTTGAGCAGTATCCATAACACTCTTCAATCGTACCAAGTCTTTATCTGAGCTAAATATTGTTGTATCATCTGCATATAAGACCGAACGCACTGGGATATTATATGGCAAGTCATTAACTGTAATGACAAACAGGAAAGGACCAAGGACAGAACCCTGTGGTACACCTGTCTTGACTTCTCTAAGTGAAGAACACTTACCTTTAATGTTAACAAATTGTTGTCTATTAGTTAGGTATGACTTAAAAACGTCCAACTGTTTACCTATGATACCATAAAACTCAAGGTTGCTAATCAAAATATCAAATGGTATACAATCAAATGCCTTGGATAGATCAAACATGAGCACTGAAACAGACTCCCCTCTCTCAAAAGCCATCAATGCACCCCCACATTGTCCACTACCCGTTGCACAGCTTGAGTAGTGGATCTATTCCTCCTGAATCCAAACTGACAATCAGTTAGTAGATTTTGGGATTCAAAAAATGCATTAACCTGATTAAGAATTAAAGATTCAAATATTTTTGAAAAAATAGGAACAATTGAAACCAGACGATAATTATGTGGCAAATTCTTATCACCTTTTTTGAAAATAGGAATAACTTTAGAAACTCTGAGGAAAATAACCTTTGTCTAAACATTTATTGAATATATAGGTTAGAGGTTCACAAATCCTGTGAATAACCTTTTTAATAATATTATTTGAGAACCATAAATAATCCATAGATTTTGAATTCGACAACCTAGAAACCACCTGAATAACATCCTTAGGTAAGATTTTAGACCATTTAAAGTTGCCTGTTTTCTGTAAATCTGGATTCATGAGGTTAATTGCAGTACTTTTTTCATCGGAATTATGATCAAATTGATTCACCAATTCACGTACAGAGTTCAAAAAGTATGAATTAAGATCTTCTGGGTAAAGTTTTAATTCATTTAACTGAAAACCAGTTTGTTCATGCTTAATGATGTCCCAGGCAGCTTTGCACTGATTAACTGAGTTGATGATGTAGTGTTCGTACGTCTCTTTTTTTGCCTTACTAAGATTGTCTCTGTAATTTTTTTTAAAGCCAATATACACTCTATATGTAACCTGAGTATGCTCTGACTGAACCAATTTTAGATTTTTATAAACATCATAATAGGCCATCATTGTATTTTTATCTTGCCTTAAACTGTCACTATACCAATGTATACTTAGTTTTTTTCTTAAAATATTAGATTCAGCTTTGTTTGACTTAGCAATAACAAGTGAGCAAAAATGCCATAGGTCAACAATTTTCATAAAGAACTCCTGACATACATAAGTTCTCTAAGCTGACATGGACAAACTCATACTCAGAAAAGACATCCCAAACTTTCTCAGCCAAAATATCAGCAAAGTTCAAAATCATTGCTTCAGTTTGTTTCCGAAAATAAATTTTATGTGTGACTCGTTTATTTACAAAATTTGCATTTATAGGCAAAACTTTTAATTTGAGAAATATTGGCTCATGATCCGCAATAGAACCAGGTAGTAATTTGATTTCACACATTAAATGAGAAAAGTTAACCAAGATGTTGTCTATACAGGAATCTATGCGAGTAGGACTCTTATTTGTGCAAGTCTGGTTTAAAGATCTTAAAAGATTAAGAACATCTACACTTGCACGATTGTTAATGTTAGCTATTTCAATATTAAAGTCACCACACAACCACCCGCACCCTATTCCTAGTAACCTTCCTCACGGCAGTTTCAAAAAGTTGAAACAATTTTTGAACATCACCATTTGGTGATCTATATATGCTCATTACAATTACATTATGCTCTATTAACTTAATACAGCTATATTCAAAGTCTAATTCTGAGCTGAATTCCGCCATATTCACTTTCTCAAATTTATTGGAATCTCTTACAAATATGGCAGTACCACCATTTTATGTAAAATTCTACACATTGCATCTCCCACTAGAAAACCTTTAGGACAATAGATATCCATTTCACATGTAGTTAACCAATGCTCACTAACACATAATATATCCAATATTAAACTATGAGACAGATATTCTAATTCAATAATCTTATTTCTAATACATTGAACATTTACTTTAAGAAAATTTAAGTTGGAATGATGGAAATTACTATTTGATTTAAAAGAATTGCTGTTACTTACTTGATGGCATTTGTTATCAAAGGAACTTCCTAAAGATGTTAAACCCCTAGAATAATATTCTCTATTCAACTTAAAATTTAGCCCAGTCTGGTCATCAATAGGTGTTAAGTTAATACATCATGAGACTTTGCTGGGTTAGGCCCAGATTCAGACTTTCTTACTCTAAAAAAGAACCATTTAGTGGTGCAGGCAAGGATAATATAGAATCTGAAAAATGACTTGATATGCACTCAAAAATCTTTTCACTAACATACCTTTTACCCAGTCGGTTTAGGTGTAGGCCATGGGTTGTGTGATATTGTTTCCCTATATCACTTATATTAATAAAACTACAATTTGGATACAAGTTACACACCTTTTGAATGTCACTATTAGTTTTCTTTATCAAGTTATTGACACAAGACCATTCTGCCAAATCGAACCGATGAGGAATCGAGAACACAATGACATTGGTGCAACTAAATGCTCCAATCCTCCCCTTGAGAGTCATTAAGATGTCCCCTTCCCTTCATTCTTGCTGACATCATTAGAACCACCTTGCAATACCAATAAATCATCTTTACCAAGACATTCAGTCTTTTCTGGCATTACGTTACAAAATTTAGCCCCAGGTTTCACCACAGACATAGTGTTAATGTCAAATCTTTTTAATTAATTCTTTGGATACATCTCTTCCCTGGCTATCCGCAAAGAAATGGACCTTTATTTTGCCTTGAGCCTTTAATTTTCTTCTATTGCGACAGGTTGATGATGGTACTTGTTTATTATGTTCTGGAGGCAATATCTTATAGTGACTCTGGTTTCTTCTTCTTCTCCCGATGTTAGTAGCAGGCGTAGATTTGTAGGCCAATTTAGTCCCCTCAAACGCTTCATAGTCCACGCCGAGGCATGCAAAACGATTTTGCGTCACTAACGGAGGGAAGTCTCTAATGCCACACGAACGTACTTGCAAACTGCGGTTTAGATCAGTACGAGGTTGAAAACAAGAGAGCACAGTTGACGAATTCAAATTACCTGAAGTTTTATTACCAAGCTTTACAATAAATTCTTCTTTTAATAGACACCTCTCAGATAGATTTGTATTCCCCCTTCTCTCCTCCTCAAACTGTCTTTGTAAGTCTTGTAGGTCACCTTAGAGAGCTATTATAATCTCATTCAGATTCTCAACTTCACCTTTTAACATGGTGTTTGATCTAATTAAACAGCACTTATCACAGGCCCATTCCTCATCAGATGCTGAGATCCTATCATATTCTCTCTCTCCTATTCCTACATACTGTATGTGGTACCAAAATTCACATTCCAGCTCACACTGTATAGCATCACAGTCATCCTTTACAGCCTTGAAGCATACTCCACACTTGGAAGTTTTTGATCTGTTTGCCATATTCTGTTTTGTTTGCCACACTGCCTAGCTTGTGGTAAAAATATATTATTTAGTGCTTGCTAAAAGATAAGTTGTATCGTTCATGAAAATAATTGTTGGAAACAAGAAGCTTAGGGACTGGTGAAAAATAGTTGCTGGAATACCAATTCACCTTATGATCACAACGAAAACTACTTGTATACAATCTTTGACTATGGTAAGTAAATACTACAACAATCGCACTATATTATACAAATTATGATATCAATAAACAAACATTAGACACTATCAAGTCACTCGTACAAATATAATAAGCAAATATACAAGGCGCTCACATGCAAATAAATAAATATTATCAGTGGGTCATGCAATATAGTATTGATAAAACATGCAAATATGAGACTAATACAGAAGGCTGTGGCGAATCGGACAAGGAACGTGGATCTTCTAGTGTTTGTCACTTTTCAGCAGACTACACGTATGTTGGCGTAATGAGGTTAGATAGAAAACGTGGTGAATTTAAAATATGCAAAATAAAATTTGAGAGTTCAAGACATTCAAAATCAAAAATTAAGAAAGTGTAATATTTCACTGGAGGCTCAGGTCAAGCAAAGGTTTTTGGAAAATATAATTAAACTTACACTGTACGTGAGTTCACCACACATCGTCTGCTTCCTAGAAAAGATGAGCATAAGCATGATTTATACGGCTTCCAAAGACATGGGAACCCATTTTAAGTAATTTGAAATAAAATAAAATAGTCATCCATGTTGATTGTCTTTGGGCAATAACCGTAGGTCACGTGGCTCGTGCCTCCAGCCCTCTCCAGCATACCTGCCAAACCAGTAGGTCTATGTTTCTTGAATTGCATTATTGTTTTACTTTGAAATCTAAATGTTACATCTATTTAATCTGTCGTATATCTATATAAAAATATATCTATTTTAATAAACTGTTCTAGCAATGTGAATAAAATAAATAAGCATATAATTTGTTCGTGTTCTTATATTACTGTAGTAATAACAAATACTCTAGTCACGTATTACGTTTTTGAATTCTTATGAAATTAGGACAGTTCATCGTCAGATAGCCTTATATATATGATGACTATTGTTAATATTTTTTATTTTTAAGTTGCATTTTTTTAAGTATTATAAATTTAAATCAACTTAACTGTCCAAATACTGTAATGTAAAAGAACGTTAATACGAAATATTTAATGCCATGTAATTAAACCGTGGGACATTCGTAAGTCATAATTACTAGGACCTGTTTTAGGAGCTCTATTTATATATGAATATATAGACATGCACAACTCTAACAAAGCATCAATGTAAAACTACTAAAATAACTAATGACGTAATTGTAATGTCTATATGTTGTTTGAAATAAAAATGCACTAATCTAAGAAATATAAATGAAACGAATGTTTTATTTAAATACTATAGGTAATTAAAATACTAAAACAAGATATTTATCGTGGCTGGTTAGTAATTACGTATATTAGGCAAAATAATTATCTTTGCATGGTTAACATTAATTACATAATGCTGTACGTTTAATTCTTACCGTAATAATAATAATATTATATTCCTTATTAGCATCAATATTATAATTATATTTATAGATTTTTTTAATTTTCACGTAATTATAAACCATTAAAAATTATTTCCTATTCTGATAGATTGTTATTTACTTTTATAGTAAAATATATCTTTCATGAAAAAACAAATTCAAACTAGTTACGTTGAATGTTTGTTGTTTTTACACAAAACAACATATCACTTTAAGGCCCAAAAAATTTGAAAAATAAAAGTTGGTGAAAATATACTAATTCAAATATCATACCAATACACCATAGATATTTGGTATGGTATGTATGTATCTTCATATATTTACAGAGTCAAGAACAGAATAAATAGGCACATAAAAGGCATGTGACGGTAGTTTACTGTGAAAATGGCATAAAAGTTGCCTCACGAAATTGCGTCATGTGTCTAAATAAAACACCCCTGGTAAACATTAATTTTGATACACATTTTTATTACGTTAAAAAAAGGAATACATTTATTTCAATAGTACACGACTACGTTTATATTAATACTCTATGAAATATACTTCAATATATTAAATATTGTTCACAAATCTATAATATATACGGCGAGTTACGAGAAGTCATTATTTCCATTGAAACAGCACAATTACGTGTAGTGAACAAATTATAATCAGTAATTATGACAGGTAAACCACATGACTTGTGCTGTTTCAATGGAAATTAATAAGTTTAATATCACAAAGACATGAAGTTCAGAGTATTTCTTATAACTCACCGACTACATAGTATTTGTACTGGCTCTGAAATGTAAAATAATTTTCATTAAACATTAAATGCCAGCGAACATTTATTTCAAACTATCAGTGCAGTGTTGTTAACCAGCTACTAGGGGACATTGTAGGTGATATGTTTTAAGTTCACTCCTCTTAATACCGACATGGCGTCCGCTCAATGGTTGCTATCGGTGTGGATACTAGAAGTCTAAAGTGTCCGTGTTGGGTGGTAGTCACTGTCTGGATGTTGTGAAGAGGAGATAACTAAGTAACAGGGTTTTCATAAGCTGAAAATAAGGTCAATACTACGTGGTTCGGATTCCAAGTAAAGCTGTAGATCCCTTAGTTTCCCTGTCCATTAATAAATTAATAGCTCTTTCTAAGCAATAATCAACCTTGGCTAGTAACTATGACTGCACTCGTTCATTTACAATCATCACACTCATATTCACCCATATCTCTACGACCGGTCGGTAGCGTAGTTAGTTCATCCCAGCTTCATGTGCTAAAGGTTCTCAGTTCGATACCAATCAGAGTCAATATATTTTGAGAAGGATCAGCTGATAACCACCGGCTGTTCATTTGTCATTAATGATACTTTCTAAGGAACAGTCGGCCTTAGTTTGTAACAATGACTACATTCGCTCATCTACACTCATCACACTCATTTGAAATCTATATTCACCCATATCTTGACGATTGGCGTCTTATGAATAAATAAATAAATAGATTGGCGTCTTACTAATAAATAACATATAAAAAATTAAATAAAACAAATAATTCATAAGAATAAGCCTACATACGTAAACAAACGCACCATTTTAATACACCACCCTCATGTCTCCCCCTCCCGATATCAGATCTCGCCTTACGCTTGATCGCCATTTTAAAAGAAAGGGTACACGAAGCTCTGGTTGGTATCTACACTTCTTGTGATGCAGTAAGGGGCACACCGTTATCGGCATCCAAATATTGATGGTGATTGGGTTGTTGGAATTGACACTTGAGTGCGGTAGGGATCAGGATAATATTTAATAAATTATATCTTTTTAGTGGCCAATTTATTTCCAGTTTCATTTTGGTCTATTTCAACATAAAAAAGATCCTTGAAAATATAAAATCATACCATACATCTTTGAGTATAGTGAGCAATACCAATTATAAATTTACAAACATTCTAGTTGAAATAAATAGAATTAAAAAGCAACTTGGAACCCCTAAACAACTGTAATATGAAGACATGTAGTTGATGTATGTACTGCAAATTAAAAAGGATATTAAAATGTGATCAATACCTATTGACAAGCAGTTTAGAATTTTTATTATTGCCGTCAATTTTGTGATTCCAGCTAATAACAATGCACGTATATATTGTTTTTTTAAGTCTCTAGTAAATTATAAACAACAGTTTTGTTGGTGCATGAAAATATATTTTACATTTAAAATATAGTACGTTTTCATGTGTTTAATTGTCATTAGAGTTATTGGGAAGTACTAATAATAGAATTTTGAACTCAACATAATTGTAAACTTTAGCTTTAACATTTTCATGGATTACTTCACTGTTTATGATCCTTGATTATATGACAATATTATCATTATGAAGCCTCCTGATCACGTGTTAACTTTAATAGCTATCTAAAACAAACAATATACTCAGAGGTAGTTTACCGTTTAATGGACTACGGTAAACTATATGTAATTAACTGTAATAATAAAACGTATTTATTTAAGTATTAAAAAAGCCTGTTTACGTACTCCCAAAATTAAAAAAAATTTTCAGTTCATTATTCATGAATCATTTCGTTAATTTAATTTTCAATGAATAAGAACATTTTTCTTAAAATGTCACAGTTTTAGGATCATAGATATAAAACAATTTTTATAGTATATATAACAATTATAAAACATTTATTTATCGTACTACGTACATATTTTACATAGCAAAACATAACCATACTTCAAACAGCCATTACAATAGACAATATAAGTAATAAAATACTTTACAACAAAAACAAATTAAGAACAATAAGTCTAATATCCATGCCATATATGACCTTCATATTATAAAGAATTCTATAGTGATAAAACCGGAGAAAAACAAAGAATAAACCTCCAAGGTTAATAGTGTGTGGAGGAGCACTTAGAAATGTTATTCAATGATAATGCTGTCGACTAATTAATTAGACGTAAGCCCCATATTCATTATTTAAATACATTATTTTTGTGTCAAGTTGCTTCCAAACCAATTTTTACAATATATATTTTGCTTAAATATAATAAAGTATAAGTAATAATAATACTCTATTTTATCAAGAACCTTTAATTCAAACAAAAATACTCTACATGTTATACCAAACCAGTGCTAGGAGCTTGTTTTAAAAAATTAGGTGTTGCCGAATGATGATCAATCATATATTATTTACATTTTTAGATAGTCTTCCACTGATTCCCTAATAAAGACCTATGTTCTAAGTTTATTTCCAAATAAACTTATATTCTCAATTTGTTTCCACTCAAAAGGAATTTTGTTAAATAAATATGGTGCTAAATAATCAAAAGATATTTTATAAAAAGTGTCCATAGGTCTTGGCACAGAAGTGACGTCATTATTACTTAGTTTCGATCTGTAAACATTGATTCTACTGCTACCCTTACTTCTAATAAAAAAGCTTCTCAGCACATTATACACATAAAGATGTCTAAGTGGAAGAATTTTGTAAAATAAGAACAAAGAGAAGGATGAGTTATAATTCATTTTTTTGCTATCAGTCTTACTTACTACTTTAGCAATGCAATAAGTGACATTAAATTTGAATAGTAAGTTCCACCCCAGAATACGATTCCATACTCAAAACTACTGAGAACCACAGAAAAAAAAAACAGGGTTCTTAGAACATTACTGTCACACGTTTAAGAAAAATAAAATATTCTAATTACCTCATTAAATTGTTTTCTAAGGTTATTCATATGCTCCTTTCAGTTAAAATTACTATCCAAGGTGACTCCTAAAAATATATTATAACATTTTCTTTAATAATTTGGTTGAATGTTGTGTTGCATATTGCTATAACAAACGCCCTTAATACACTTATACTAATACTATAAATACCATTGATATAATTTTCAAAAATCTAGGTATGAATTATTTAGTACACTCACGTAGCTAATACAGCAATTAATATGCTAAGTGATATCATTTAATGTTTTATATTATATACATATATACAAAAGAACAGGATTGAACAAATATGTTTCCTTTAAGTAACAATTAATTATTATGTTTTAAATAATATATATCTACATAAAACAAAATTTTACATCACATAAGACTAATACGTATTTAGCTATGAATGCTAGTAGTCTGGTGACTTGAAAGCTCACGACTGTCGCCAGCTCTTCCTTCCGGTACCAGTAAATTTCTGGATACGGTCTAAATATATCTGACTTGAGTACAATAGCCTCAAGAAATACCGTTTTCGGTTAAACTATGTTGTCATGTGGGTATACCTTCACTTATAAATACACGTAGAAATCTTTTATCAAAACGTTTAACTAATTATATCGATATAAGAACAATATATACATAAAATATTATCTACAACAAATTTATTTTACTAGAATGAGAATATGTCGCATAAAAACTACTTCAAATACTTTGGTGTACGTTACGATTCCATCAATAATGTTAACATACAACATTATTGATATATAAAATAATGGTGTACGTACTTTAACATAATTAAATTTTTTTTAAAGATTTTAAAATAATAATAAAATATCTACCTACTAGTTCTTCCATCCTGTCAATATTGTTCTAAGTATATATATAGTTTGTTTTTGAAATTTTTTATTGATGGAGTATCACATGCGGGAGACAAAGGTAGTTGGACATTTGCCATCATTAGGTGACGTTTCGATTTGGTAAAACCCAAACCTTTTTCAAGTGCTAAAAACTAAATTACATCTACACAAACATGTTATAAAACTACGTTCTTAGACTAATCTACTTTAATAATTATCTACATTTTAACCTAGATTATAGGTCTATCGTGACCTGGGCAGCGCCTAATTAGTCATATTAA
Source organism: Stictocephala bisonia (assembly GCA_035578905.1). Classification (NCBI taxonomy): domain Eukaryota; kingdom Metazoa; phylum Arthropoda; class Insecta; order Hemiptera; family Membracidae; genus Stictocephala; species Stictocephala bisonia. The sequence continues at coordinate 54,638 of JAQJVL010001761.1, read as the reverse complement.
TTTAACCCTGTTGACATTATTATATTTAGTAAAAGCTCATTTTGTTGTACCCCATTCTATGATCTAGGTTAAAATGTAGATAATTATTAAAGTAGATTAGTTTAAGAACGTAGTTTTATAACATGTTTGTGTAGATGTAATTTAGTTTTTAGTACTTGGAAAAGGTTTGGGTTTTACCAAATCGAAACGTCATGATTGGTCATTTTCACGTAATGATGGCAACTTTCCAACTACCTTTGTCTCCCTCTATATACCTTTGTATACCCAGTGTATATATATATATATATATATATATATATATATATATATATATATATATATAGACTGGGTTATAAAGACTGAAAAGAAATTGTGTCCATTAAACAAATGCCATCTTAATCATATTATTCAATATTCAAACTACTAAAAAATATTTGAGCATTATACTAAAACAAAATATGAACAAAGTAAATTATTTATAACATTTATAAATATGATAGGTAGAAATTAGTCTCTAAATAATCCCTACATAATATTTATGTAACCTGTATAAGGTTTTTGTCTTATTATTGAAATATATGCATCTTTAAGATCGTTAAACAAATTTTAAATGAAAAGCAAACGTCAACAATAAATGAGATCCCTGTTTGTATCAACTTAAAAAGATAACAAAGTGAACAAGACCTAAGTAGATTACCATAACAGCTTCCATTAGCTCATATTTTATTTCTTCTCCGACAGCTTTTGCTTTGCTTGACATAAATACGAAACTTTTCTCCTTAGAACATCTTTTACTGAAAAATGTAATATGAAAAAACAAAGTTTTGCTTGCATATTGTACTTATAACTATAAAGTAACAAGCCACCTGCCCGTACTTCATTACTGAGTGGTTCTCTACGCTTGTTTGTCCTTACCCTCATAGTACCCTCTAACGCGTTACACTGATATAAAAGTTCGACCTGCAGGTCGCCATAAAACAATTTAGTAATGTTTTGTTTTTATATTACCTATGATTTTATGTTAAGCTTTGTATTTCTTATGATCTTAATGTAAAATGATCATACTTAGAGGGCAAATAACTATCAGAAAAGCTTATTTCATTACCTATAACTAGGTTATTGCTGTATTCCAGGTATATTTAACATTTTCTTATTGAAAACAGGATATTCCTCTAGTTCATAATATATTAGAGTCTAGAAAACTCTTTAAGCTTACTTTTGTAATTAGGTCAGTGTAAGGGTTATAGAACAAAAACACATTAAACATTTCAATGATAAAGCACACAGTGGCTGCTCTTTATGACCACGGCCTTGCCCATCCATACCATAAGGAAATCTTAAGACTCAAATAAAGTTATCAGGCAGTGAAGAGTTAAGTCATATAGGTAAGTTTTAAAACAGGGGTTGCCATGTTCTATGGGCAGTATTTTTTATGTTTGTTATTTATAAAGAAACAATTATGTTGATCAGAAAGTTTTATGAACAGTTAATAAGTCTTCTTTGAAAGGGTTATTATACAAATATCAACAATAAAAATGCCCTAATATACAATTTGATTTTATCATTTATTTATTTATTTATTCATAAGACGCCCATCGTCAAGGTATGGGCTAATATGGATTTCGAATGAGTGTGATGAGTGTAGATGAGTGAATGTAGTCATTGTTACAAACTAAGGCCGACTATTCCTTAGATAGTGTCATTAATTAATAGCCCAATGACAAATGAACAGCCGGTGGTTATCAGCTGATTCTTCTCAAAATGTATTGACTCTGATTGGGATCGAACTGAGAACCTTTAGCACATGAAGCTGGATTGAACCAACTATGCTACCGCCCAATAATAATATCAATATTTTGTTAACTAAATTAAACTACTAATAAACCTCAGTGAACTAAATGGAAAGGTTTACCAACGGTGACGATATCTACTTACTGTGTTCAATAAAGTGTTTAACTACAGAGATGTTGTTTATCCTGAGGACATTCGAAAGGAGATGGACAAAAAACAGATTATATTTCTCCCTTAGTTTGATTTTCCCAAAACATTCGATCATATTCACCACCCTCTTCTATTGGTACTCACTCGTCTTGGATTATGTCTGATGGTGTTTCCCGGTTCAGATGTAAAATACAACCAGAATCTTCAAAATGGGTGAGTTATCAGGTCTGGGCATCTTGTGTATTTTATTTATATCGATAATACTTATTTTACTATTTTTACTTATTTTACTTATTATTTTACCTTTTATATACTTTTTATTTTACTTATTATTTTACTTATTATTATTTTACTTATTTTACATATCGATAATACTTATAGTCTGAAATATCTACTGAATTACCACTGCAAAAATATTTTTAATTAAAAAGGTCTGCACTGCATGTTTCAGACACGCGCTGAACTAAAAATAACACTAAATCAATTCTTAAATCAAAACAATATAAAAAATAACAAAATACATATTTCATGGTATTAATCGATTCAGCACATACAAAATTATACAGTTGTATATTGTAAATATATAGTACACAATAAAAAATAATATGTCATACAATGTGGTTATTAATATATCCAATACGATGTTGATAGTTGAGAAAATATGGTGAAAGTAAGGGACAATTAATAGTGAAGAGTGTAAAGTGGTCAATGTGGTAAAAGGTGTTTACCAGTTACCACATCGACTTGAATACTAGCCATTCCCAGCATTACCTCAGACTGATAAATACAAAGCCTATGAATCTTGTGTGTGAGGTGTAATGTAGATACTTGCGAACAGGTGGTGAAGGGAAGGGGGAGTAATGAAGGGTGTAAAGTGGTAAGTGTAGAAAGGGGTGTTCACTAATTTCCACATAGATTTGAATATAAGCCTATCCTAGCACTTCCTCAAACTTCTACGTACGAAACCAATTAAATCTTGTGCAAGATATGAAATATAGGTACTAGAGAACCGCCTGTGGGGGGAGGGAGCAGTAATTAAGGGTGTAAAGTTGTGAAGGTGGTAAGGTGTGTGTATTGATTATCACATCGGCTTGAATACTAGTATTTCCCTGCATTTCGTAGCAGTTCGATGGGATGCAATGGTGATATTTGAGAACATTTGGTGAACAGAAGGGGGAGTAATGAGGGGTGTTTACCATTTACCACAACACTTTGAATGGTAGATTTTCCAGCATTACTTCACGATCCTGAGTACGAAGCCAATTAGATCTTGTGTGTGAGATGCAGATACCGTAAAACAGCTGGTGAAGGGGGAGTAATGAAGGGAGTAAAATGGCGAAGGTGGTGAGGAGTGTTCTCCGATTACCACATCGATTTAAACATCATCCTTTCCCTGCATTTCCTTACACTATTACGTACAGGTTCATGTCTCCTAGCTTACTTTTGGATGGTGCAAATTAGCCCAGTGTCAGAGTTATAGACAAAAAACACCTTAAACATTTCAAAGATAAAGCACCTAAGTGGCTGCTCTTTAAGAGCACGGCCTTTGCCCATGTATACCATAAGGAGATCTTCAGACTCAGATAAAGTGACCAGGCAGTGAAAGTGATCAGGCAGTGAAAAATTAAGTCACATAGGTAAGTTTTAAAACAGGGTTTGCCATGTTCTATATAGCTGTATAAAACAATATTTTTGACATTTTCTGATCGACAAAAATTTTATAAATAACAAAAAAACCTTACTCACCCACGTCTCTTGTGGGTGAGAAGCCATGTTGAATGTGCATTGGTGAAATGGAACTAGTGAGACCCATCCCCCCCACCAAAGCTGGAAAGCGTGCCAACCGGGGGGATGGCTCAAAACAAATCGAGCGATGGGATCACGGGTGGCAGTTGGAGGGTCCAAAATAAAACTCGGCAGCTGAGCAAAACTAATTTATTACCAAAAAACCATCATTTAATAAATCAAAACGGCAGAAGGCCACAATATAAAATAGGCAGAAGGCCACAATATAAAATTTGCACTTAAATAACTAACAAAACACACAAAAGCTACAAGAACAACAAACTCAACAAATACCAAAATTAACAAACGCTATAAATACCACAATTTAACAATTAATTTTTGTATGGCCTATCTGCAGTTTGGCCTGAGACTCCCAAAACGTAAGACAAATTATTAACAATTTAAAAATGACCATTAAGAAACAAATTTAGATAACCCCAAAATAAAAGTGAAAATTTAGAAACTTCTGGAAACAAAAAATTTTGGTATCATCAATTAAGCCGGCAATTTGGCCCACATCCCTTGATTCCACCGAGGCCCGGGAGTAAGCCGGAATCCCGGGGCAGCTCCGAATTAAGTTAAGCAAAAGCACAATAATCCCCTTTTGGTGAGTTTAAAAATTAAATAATTTAAAAGAAAATATAGCCCGGTACCGTTCTATTATCCCCTGACATCAATAATACAATTAACAACGAAAAAATAAATAACAACTAGGCCTAAACATATAAATAAATAACAACATGGTTTAACAATGGGGACCTAACCAATATAAAATTTAAAAACTATAACAAAAATAAACTACGTAAAGATTAACCATAACAAATAAACTAACTAGATAAATAACAATAAATATAAACTTTTCCTTTTTTTTTTTTTTTTTTTTTTAATTTTAAATATATATCTCTGGCAATGTCCCCATGGCTGTTTCATACACTCTGTCCAGAGTTAGGCCTAGGCCACATACAGTTCCATAAATAGTTTTTTTTTCTTCTTTTATATTTCATGATTTTTTCTTTTTATTTCTTTTTTTTTTTTAATATCACCAGAACCCCTCAGCTCAGCCGCCGGGAAAAAAATGGACAGAACTGACCTGAGGACTGAAGAACTCTACCCAAAGCTGTAGAGAGGGTAGCGGGCGAAACTAGGCTCCAGCATGGTCCTCAGGCCAGGCTAGCAGAGCAGATGGTCGACAATCCCCGGACGGCAGGCCGAGGGCTGAACGTCCCACTCGAGGACCCTGGACTGTAGGGCAACACCACAGCACATTAAAACCAGTCCAGCCATCACAACACAAAATATTACACATAACAACTGATATACGAAATAGCAACAAAACAGGAACAGACGAAATTATACATGATTAGCCCACTAGAAAAACTAAAAGATCTATATTTTTTTTTAGGTTATGAATAATTATGTTGGCAAACTCAGATTTAAGAAAAACTTACAATTTAACAAGATATCAAAGAATTAATTACGTATATGAACTTTAAAGGACAAACTGAAAATGAGGCTATGGATACATGAGCAATAGTTATAACCTGAAAAGCAAATTACACCGATAGGCTAGGTTATTGTCAATGAACAGAAAATATGGTAAATCGGTAACTACAACTGTAAAAAGGCTCAATAAACATCATACAGAATTACAATTGAAAATAAAACAAGATATAATAAAGCAATTACTGGTAAACCTGTAACCTGGAGCACATGGCTCAAACATAGGTTAACTAAACTAGACAAAGAAAATACAAATTTAACAAAACCCTAAAACACAAGCAAGAACGATTAATATGATGGAAACAAAATATTCTCACCAAAAGGGTGATTCGATATTAGAAACTTACAAAATGAACACTTACGTTTTAGTTTGTCTAGCCAAACATAGTAATCTCAGCAGGCAGAGCCAAAGACCAAATGACGGCCAACCTGACAGACGAAGGCTCCAGAGAAACTAGAACTACTCGAACAATCTAGAAGCCGGTCAACCGGACCGAAGCAGCTGGAACACGGAACTTAACGGAACCGGGCCAACGGCTACCAAAGTACGCGGAACGCAGAGCGTGAGCGATCTCAGGCAGCCTGGCAGACAACAAAAAAAACGAAATGTACCGGTCAAAGACCCGGTACAACCTCCCTCTGCAAAACCTCAACACACCCAGGCAGGGGAAAACTCGGTACCTCAGGGAACCAAACAGAAGAAGAAGTACCTCCAAAGAGTGGTGCTCCAAGGACGCCAAAAAGAATCTAAGGGGGGAAACCCCTCAAACAGGGAGCGAACTACCCTGACGGTCGGGCCCGACAAGAAAAAAAGAGAGAGAGAAAGAAGACTCTCTCAGAACAGCCACCTAGGGCGCAGAGGTGATCAATCTCTTTGCCCCAAGAAACCCCCAGGAACACCAACTCCTGGACCAACCGTTCCCCGGAAAGCCTTAAGCTGGGACACATGGGCTTTCCTAAACACTCTGCCTGACTGGGGATCAACCAGCAGAGCAGTCACCGGTGACAAAAACCTATCGATGCGGTGGGGACCAGACCACCGATAGCACAACTTTGCAGCTCTTCGTTCCGCGGCCGAACTGACCGGGTGAGCCTGACAAAGAACCAGATCTCCAACCTGAAAAGGGTTAGGAGTACGACCCTTATCATACCTCCTCCTCACTCTCTCTCTAGCACGTAGCAGGTTGCGCCGAGCAGCCCGCCACGTGGACACTACGTCAGTGGCACCTGGCGTAGGTAGAAGATCCTCTAACCTCCACAAGTTGGACAAAGGGTTGTTAGGAGGGTAGCCATGTAGAATTTCGAAGGGAGTGGCATTGTGACTCTCATGCTTAGAAGAGTTAAAAGCAAGCTGGAGCCAAGAGAGACTCTCATCCCAGGTGTTCTGCTTCTCAGCATGGAAGCAAGCATTGATTTGCAGTTTGAACCTCCAGTAGGTCGTGACCGGGCCTGCCGCCTTGCACGTTTGGGGCATCTGCTTGCCCGTTTAAGGCTGGTCAACCGGGCGCCGGGGTTGGAGCCGTCGGATAGGGCGTGGATCTTGGAGAGTGTATCTAGGCTGGAGGCGTGCTGGGCCCATAACCCAGAGGTCCGTGGATCGGAACCACGCTCTGCTACCAATTGAGACCCATCCCCCCCACCAAAGCTGGAAAGCGTGCCAACCGGGGGGATGGCTCAAAACAAATCGAGCGATGGGATCACGGGTGGCAGTTGGAGGGTCCAAAATAAAACTCGGCAGCTGAGCAAAACTAATTTATTACCAAAAAACCATCATTTAATAAATCAAAACGGCAGAAGGCCACAATATAAAATAGGCAGAAGGCCACAATATAAAATTTGCACTTAAATAACTAACAAAACACACAAAAGCTACAAGAACAACAAACTCAACAAATACCAAAATTAACAAACGCTATAAATACCACAATTTAACAATTAATTTTTGTATGGCCTATCTGCAGTTTGGCCTGAGACTCCCAAAACGTAAGACAAATTATTAACAATTTAAAAATGACCATTAAGAAACAAATTTAGATAACCCCAAAATAAAAGTGAAAATTTAGAAACTTCTGGAAACAAAAAATTTTGGTATCATCAATTAAGCCGGCAATTTGGCCCACATCCCTTGATTCCACCGAGGCCCGGGAGTAAGCCGGAATCCCGGGGCAGCTCCGAATTAAGTTAAGCAAAAGCACAATAATCCCCTTTTGGTGAGTTTAAAAATTAAATAATTTAAAAGAAAATATAGCCCGGTACCGTTCTATTATCCCCTGACATCAATAATACAATTAACAACGAAAAAATAAATAACAACTAGGCCTAAACATATAAATAAATAACAACATGGTTTAACAATGGGGACCTAACCAATATAAAATTTAAAAACTATAACAAAAATAAACTACGTAAAGATTAACCATAACAAATAAACTAACTAAATAAATAACAATAAATATAAACTTTTCCTTTTTTTTTTTTTTAAATTTTAAATATATATCTCTGGCAATGTCCCCATGGCTGTTTCATACACTCTGTCCAGAGTTAGGCCTAGGCCACATACAGTTCCATAAATAGTTGTTTTTTCTTCTTTTATATTTCATGATTTTTTCTTTTTATTTCTTTTTTTTTTTTAATATCACCAGAACCCCTCAGCTCAGCCGCCGGGAAAAAAAATGGACAGAACTGACCTGAGGACTGAAGAACTCTACCCAAAGCTGTAGAGAGGGTAGCGGGCGAAACAAGGCTCCAGCATGGTCCTCAGGCCAGGCTAGCAGAGCAGATGGTCGACAATCCCCGGACGGCAGGCCGAGGGCTGAACGTCCCACTCGAGGACCCTGGACTGTAGGGCAACACCACAGCACATTAAAACCAGTCCAGCCATCACAACACAAAATATTACACATAACAACTGATATACGAAATAGCAACAAAACAGGAACAGACGAAATTATACATGATTAGCCCACTAGAAATACTAAAAGATCTATATTTTTTTTAGGTTATGAATAATTATGTTGGCAAACTCAGATTTAAGAAAAACTTACAATTTAACAAGATATCAAAGAATTAATTACGTATATGAACTTTAAAGGACAAACTGAAAATGAGGCTATGGATACATGAGCAATAGTTATAACCTGAAAAGCAAATTACACCGATAGGCTAGGTTATTGTCAATGAACAGAAAATATGGTAAATCGGTAACTACAACTGTAAAAAGGCTCAATAAACATCATACAGAATTACAATTGAAAATAAAACAAGATATAATAAAGCAATTACTGGTAAACCTGTAACCTGGAGCACATGGCTCAAACATAGGTTAACTAAACTAGACAAAGAAAATACAAATTTAACAAAACCCTAAAACACAAGCAAGAACGATTAATATGATGGAAACAAAATATTCTCACCAAAAGGGTGATTCGATATTAGAAACTTACAAAATGAACACTTACGTTTTAGTTTGTCTAGCCAAACATAGTAATCTCAGCAGGCAGAGCCAAAGACCAAATGACGGCCAACCTGACAGACGAAGGCTCCAGAGAAACTAGAACTACTCGAACAATCTAGAAGCCGGTCAACCGGACCGAAGCAGCTGGAACACGGAACTTAACGGAACCGGGCCAACGGCTACCAAAGTACGCGGAACGCAGAGCGTGAGCGATCTCAGGCAGCCTGGCAGACAACAAAAAAAAAAAACCCGAAATGTACCGGTCAAAGACCCGGTACACTAGTGAGAGAAATAAAAATTTGAATAAATGAAGGACAAACAGATATATTATACTAATAATACTAATAATGAAGAAATCGCCGTGATCGTGGGATGATTTTATCTACTGAAAACGTCTTAGTGTTAGATAATCCAAAGTTAATCCTAAGTTTGGTTACAATTAATAAGACGTAGTCTCAGAAATTATATTTCCGGTCACAAATAATTCTTATAAATTAAAAAAAAAAAAACTGGTATAATGAGAAATAAAGTAAATAAAATTTATGAAAAAAGTATGTTACAAAATTATGTGGTAATTTAGCGAATAAATTTCAAATACTAATTCACATCGTCAGTAAGGCTTATTTTCAATAACTTCTTATGTGCGATATTCTTTTTGAGAAAAACCTTGTGAAAAAAGTCGAGAGAAAATAATATAGCACTAATACTAAGAACAACCTAGAAATTACTTTTCAGAGTTACTCACATGTTCTTAACAAATAGAACAAGTTACAATATAAAATTCTGTTCGTGTTTGAAATGTAAGGAGCTTATTTTACTGATTGCGTAAAGTAGCTTACTTCTATTTGAACGCTACCACAACCAATTTCCAACTGTACAAGTAAGAAGCTTAATAGAAGCACTTAATGTAGGAGCTTTGATACATTTAGATTTTTATACAAAACCGCAAAGAATGTTTTTAACTCTAAAAGAATATTTAAATTTAAATATTTTACTACCATCATATTTAAATTATAATTTTTCAATATAATAGCTGTTATATTTATCTACAATAACTTATGTAAATCAGTCTCAATTTTAGAAAAGGAGCTTGAAAGCATTAAGCAAATAAACGGAGCGCAGTATGCTATATATCTAATGTTTTGAGCGTAGCTTAGTAATGTGTATTTAGTAAAAAAGATTGAATCAACACTTCTAATGTAAAAAAATTAATGGTTTTTTTTAATAGCAAGGAACATTTTGTTTGATTAATTAAGATATTTGTAATTATTGAGGCGAAAACTGAAAGTCATAATCTGTTTTTTATGATACGGTGCACAAGTGTATTTTATGTTGAATACTTGAGAGTTCAGCTAATTAGTGTTATGGCCAGTGGGTTATAAAAAAACATAAATAGAAAAATAAATACAAAATGAATAGTACTGCTTTACTAGGTTAAATTGTAAAATTTATATTATTTGTTTTAATGATTTTGATGATATAATTTTACTAAATTAGCTTACTAAACAAAAGGGTTTTAATTAACGAATTTGAATCTGGATGAACAGATTTAGTGCCCTACTTTATCTAATTTTCCAAAATGAATGGTTTCTAATAATGATTGATAAAATCATTCTATCAAGCATCAGTAGGAGCTATTAATTATAACATTTATATTTAAGATTTAAAAAAATAATATATTGTACAATATTTTTGTTACTTCATGTAACATATAAATGTTAGATATCAAACAAATTATGTAATTGACACTTACATCTCCGTCCCGTTTACTTTAAATCCCATAACTTCATATTTTAATCTAAATATTGTGTTTTATTTTAACACATTTAAACTAGAGCAAAGTTGAATCAGACTGTTGTTTAGAAGTATAATATTTAAAAAAATGTTTTTAATATTAATTAATGTTTGAAAAATTCTCTAAGCTGTTTACTATTGTTGTAGTAGAACAGTTAAACCGATTATATAGAACTACAAACAGAGGTTACTAAGAATATATAATTTTTATAGTATCCCATGCTTTGTCTTGGAGTATGTTTTCTAACTACCATTTATGCTACGTTAAATATTTTACCATCAATTTATAATATTTTATATCTTGATATGTTTAAGAGCATCGTATTCATTTATGGAATAAACTCATCCGGCAAAATCAAATATTTATATTAAGGCCTAGTTATAATTTATTAACATTTACACGATTTTATTTAAATTCTACTTTTATATCCTACAATGATATTGTTGCATTTTACAATATTTTCCCGACCATCTCATGCAATATGCATCTTCTGGATATTTGAGGTACAATGGAAATGACTCCCCCTCATTATAGTGACAATGCCTCTAATGACACCCTTGGTGAACCCTTACACTCGTTGCAAGGATACTAAAGACGTATACAAATACAAAACCGACCTGTATTTTTATAATTTTTCTATTTATTTTTTCAAGGTATAGCTTAAAATGACCGTATTTTCAATACGGTCTAATAATAACAAATCATTCAGAAATTCAAAAGCTTCATGCAATATCTAACAATAACCACTATTTATAAATTAAAATTGGAAGCTGTTAAACCACTACTTATACATACTATTGCAAATGTTAAAATTTATAAGTTCAGGGAAGAAATTTTAAACAATTACTTCTAATTTATTAATTAGTTCTACATCCAAATAGAGTTAGAGAAATAACTAAAATAGTCCTTTTAAAAAGTTTTATTAGAAACAACTTAATTGGTGATTTGCCTGAACATTTCTTAAAATAATTTTAATAACATATTTTAAGTAATGAAAGCAAAAGCTTCTTAAACGTTGTTTTAGTTGTAGTCATTTATAAGCCAAGTTTCAGCTAATCAGACTATTCAAATAGCCCAAAAAATATTTAAATCTACCACAAAAAGGGAAATTACTTATACAACAAATATAACTTATTGTAAGATTTTAAGTATTTAAATTTGAAAAATAAACAATATATATACTCAAGAAATTTAAAGAAGTAATTATTGTCCCTAAAAATGTTCTTGTCTATACCTATATTATGTTCACAATTATCAACTTTCTTTCAGTACAATTAAAACGTCACACAACACAAAGTTATTGAAAAATAAGCACACAATGCAAAAATATATTACAATACAAGTACAAAATGCAAAAATATTATAGTGATCGATTTTGGTGAACCACGCTCACCCTCCTCAGACCAGAGGGATTCACAAAAGAGTGATAAAATCTTATTAATTTTCTTTTTGAATCCCTCTGGTCTGAGGAAGGTGAGCGTGGTTCACTGGTATCAATCATCATACTATTTGTGCATTTTGTACTTGTATTGTAATATACTTGTGCATTTTGTGGTTGTATTGTAATACATTTGTGTTGTATGACGTTTTACTTGTACTATATATGTACCAACACGTATTATGCTAATTAAAAAACAACTTTCTTTACATAACCCTAGTAAAATAACGTTAGACAATAGCTCGTTGTGTAAAAACAATTAAAGGGAATGAAGTCTTATTTTACCAGGTTAAGTTTGGGGATTAGGAAGCTCTCTATAACACATAGTTTGTATTCCAGTGGGTCATAGATGACTGCCAAACTACCACTGAAAAAAGAAGCTGCGAGAAAGAACAGGATCCCTCAGCAGTCATTCGTCCAAGGAACAACCGCACTCGATATTGCATTAACCCAAGATCTTGTGATAACGTCTGAACCTACGCTTTAAGGCCACTGGCCTTAAATATTAATTTGGAATATTAATAAATAATTAGTAGTCTTGTGTAAGCAAATTAATTTATTTTAACCATAGTTTATTATTTTATTTATTGCTATAATATGTGAGTATATTACATTAATACATTATAATCTTTCTTCTTTAGTAGCCTACGTGATATAATTCCAGTGTTTGGCGTCATTATAGTCAATATAATGTAACTTAACCCACATGAATAACTGTACTCAGCACACCAACTTGAGACAAACACTGTGTGAAGCTGATACCAAAATCGATGCAGCCCCACCACATCAGCACCCTTGCCTACTCCTGGCTCACGGAACCATTATAAAAGTAATGTACACAATCTTAAAAGATTATCTGCTGTAAGCTGTCCAACCAACTGTTAAGTTCCGTAATTAGGTAGGTGGTTTTTTCATCTTTAAGTGTTAAAAGGGCAAAGTTTGAAATAGAATTCCAAGATATGCTCAAATTATTAAATTTTCAATAAAATCAATACATTTAAATTGCAACAAAGTTCAATAAAACCAATGTTGAAATTAAAATGTATTGGTTTTATTGAAAATTTAATAATTTGAACATATTAAATGACCAATATTTACTCTATCTCAACTTCACTATAGAATTCCAAGAGTTCAAAAAAAAAAAAAAAAAAAAAAAAAAAAAAAATATTGCAGTATTTACAATTTGGTTTTTGATATTTTGTTCATTTATAGTTTAATTATATAACGAATGTGCAAACAATCAATAAAATTAAAAAAAATATTTTACGTAATATAGATAGTATCCTCTAATTAATATTAGTTGGCATTTTTATAGTTCAAATATTATCAATTCGCTCTATCACCCAAGAGAAATATTATCACCATAAGTTTAATATTTTACATTTTTGTATGGATTAAAATGTATACAAAATTTAAGGTACCAAATTTAATAAAGTTTTAAAAGAAACAAAAAAGAAATGAATATAATATACTAATAGCTTTATTTTTTTAATCGCTATATTTTTAAAAGAGAAAACTCTTACTTACTCATCACCAACTATTCAGAGCCAAAATTTGGTACAAATGTTTGCTATATAATATATAGGAAAACTAAAGTATTTTCATCTTGATGAAATACTCCAAAAAATATTTCAATAAGAATAGTATTTGTTTGATTTGATTAAAGTAGTACCAGATGATTTGTAAATAATTAAACGTGTTCTTTTAATGTTTGACATTTTTCCTATTGATACATTAAGGTTTACAATTAATAATACTTCTTCTATATATTTTTTCTCCATACAGTTACGAGTAAAATCGATTTGGAAAATTTACGACATTAAGATAACCGTGTTGAAATTCTCCTAAAAACTTACAGGGTTTTCAAGATCATCCAACTTTGTTGTCTAGAATAAGAATGGCAGCAGGCTGAGCTTTTATATAGTAGTGATGGATTAGAGGGAACCACTGGGGGAGGCTAAGCAAGTGAAGAGAATTACCCCATAGCGAAGCAAGGGTTGTCATGTAGTATTATATAATATTAGCAATAAAAATTTTATAAGAATTAAAAAAATCATAAAAAATATTTTTGTATCATCAGTTATTTGTTATTGTAATATAAACTACAATTACTAACTATTATTATTTGCGCCCATACTCTCTTTGAATAACCATTCCACATAGATCAAAAGTCTTTGGAGAATAGGAAGAGTTGGGTTAAAAAGAGAAAGATTGGACTCTATTTTTATATACAAAAGATATTTTATAACAAATAAATTATAATTGAAGTTATGTTATTACATATATTAATACGATTAAATTCTAAATTTTCATTTTGTTTTACACCTATACATATGAACAATCAATTGTATTTCGTTCTTGGCAAATTCCTTTACAATATCTCGGGAGTTCCAAAGGTTAGGATAAAAAATTTAGATTGAAATAACATAAAAAATCTGTAACACATACTAAATTTATTGTGTTAACTAAAAATACGAATAATAATAGTTTTACTAAATTAAGTAATAATATTAATAAAGCACTCTTTATTCGTTTATATAATAAAACACTGACCGGTTTTGGCTCTTAGAAAATCTTCAGAGTGTACAAATATATAATCAAAAACAAATGAAATATTATAAAAACAAAGATATATATAATAATAAATAATAACTATTGTATAGTAGGTTTATTATAGTTTTACGTAAAAACGGCAACTTAATATTAATATATCCTTTCTTAACCCTTGAATATCGTGTTTTACAAGTTATAGTATGAGAATATGAACCTTTATAAATCCAAAACTTGTTTTAATAAGCTATACCATAGTTTGACTTTATCGGCATAAAATATTTTCTACTTATTTTTTCTTTTTTTTTCTTTTTTTTTCTTTTTGAGGAATTAAATTTTATCAATATAGTATGCTTGTAATATTGTTGGCTAATATTTCATTCAGGAATTGTGTGTGTGTGTGTGTGTGTGTGTGTGTGTGTGTGTGTGTGTGTGTGTGTGTGTGTGTGTGTGTGTGTGTGTGTGTGTGTGTGTGTGTGTGTGTGTGTGTGTGTGTGTGTGTGTGTGTGTGTGTGTGTGTGTGTGTGTGTGTGTGTGTGTGTGTGTGTGTGTGTGTGTGTGTGTGTGTGTGTGTGTGTGTGTGTGTGTGTGTGTGTGTGTGTGTGTGTGTGTGTGTGTGTGTGTGTGTGTGTGTGTGTGTGTGTGTGTGTGTGTGTGTGTGTGTGTGTGTGTGTGTGTGTGTGTGTGTGTGTGTGTGTGTGTGTGTGTGTGTGTGTGTGTGTGTGTGTGTGTGTGTGTGTGTGTGTGTGTGTGTGTGTGTGTGTGTGTGTGTGTGTGTGTGTGTGTGTGTGTGTGTGTGTGTGTGTGTGTGTGTGTGTGTGTGTGTGTTATTTTATACGTAGATTTTATCATAATTCTCAGTCAAAAACTTTACAACAACTAATAATACTACTATAAACTACAGGTAAAAACAACAATAATATTTATTTTTATCCTGACAAAAGTACTGCAACTGAATTTAAAATATTTGTTTTGGAAGGCTGTAGTGAGTGGAGAGAAGAGTCTAATATCCTGACTTAAATCAGATCCACACAGACTTCCTTCCCCCACCATCAGTCACGGAAGACAAGAATAAAGGTTAAGGAAGTGGCTGCTTTCAAATACGGGAATGTTTATGTTCTAAAATAGATAATCTGTAAAAACAGTTATTATTATAACACAATTTTATTCTTACAATGATAGCGTCTTAATTAAACAATAACACAAGTGACCCCATCTATAATTAAACTGTCAAAACCAGATGTGGTTGGCTATTAAAATGATAAACAGTTGATAGTTAAATCCCTAGCAAACAAGAATAATATATGGCAATTTTTCAGTTAAAGGCTTATCAACTATCATACGTTATGTAAATTCAAAGTTGATTTAAACAAAGGTTTTTGTTATAAATGTAACGGTAAGTAGTAATTTCACATAAATTGTTTTACTCAAAAGAACAAATTACTTCGTGTTGTTAAATATTCATCACTTTTCAGTTTTATCAAACAATGTGAACAGGATTAGAGTTAGTTTTGCTCTTCTCACATCAATATCCTTTTTTTAATCCCAGGTCCTCGAACACTTGGAAAAGACAAAATGTTTTGAATTCAAAAGGAGGACAGTTTGCTTTTTGTTATTGAAAAAAAAAGGTTATTGTTGTATATCCATTTACAAAGAGACAACGGTAAACCAGGCATAGGATAGAAATACCTGACAATGATAGATTAAGCAGTAATCAATTAATTACTGGATAGATTGAAAGGTAATGTCCGAGTAATGAAGGCCGTCTGTAGAGAAAACAAAATACTTGGCTGATGGCCAGTGGGTTAACTGTGTGTGGAGAACATCAAAAAATTAAGGAGAGGGTTGATGGCGAACCATTAGACAGGAAAACAGTAATGTAAACCCACCTGGAAGTACATTACAGGAGTAGAGTAAAAATAAGAGTATTGGGCAACGCCTCGAGTTTATTATCTGAGAATAAAATCACGAATGTATGATGTATATCACAATATATTGTTAGAGTAAATATATTTGAACTATAATTAAGTAGTGACTAACTATTAATTAACTAAATTTGTATAGTACTAAGTTAAAAATAATTTCAAAAAGTTTGCATTGAGGACGAACTGGAATACATACATTACCAGATTCTGAACAAATTATGTCAAATTTAGAGGTAAATTATTTTTTGAAAATTTTAGAAAATATATATAAGAAAAAGTTACTTACTCTGGTTTATTTTTTATCACAGTTTCTCTTAATTTCAACTTCCGTTACGTTTCTAAGCTTCGTAATGTGTACAGTTCATAAAGCAAGATACAATACCAACGCTACTGTTTCAAGATGTAAATATCATTATTACACCCATTATTATTATATAATTAATATTAAAATTATTTATTTATAGATCCAACATTTTTACGTAAGTTTGTTGTTAGGATTACATAAGTTTGTCTATCTAATAATCAAAAGTGCAGCCTTTTTCAAGTAGACTACGAACCACTTTATTCTTTCAAATAAAACTGTAAATATATAAATTATACGTTTTGTATTAAATAATAAATATTTTAAATATCATCAATTTATAGTAACTAATCAATTTATAAATATTAAAATAAAATTGTAACAAGTATTTTACATTCCTTTTGTGAGGATAACGTACTAGTAAGCAAAACACTTACAAGAAACTGTTTATCCTACAATTAAGTTAAGGAAAAAAATGTTTCAGAAGTAGGCTAAGTTAGTAAGTACACCTGAAGACGACGGGAGTTTTTTATACCTGTCGAAAGGTTGTGTTTGTTTCCAAAACAATTGAAACATTGGAAATCTCCAAATATTATCTACCTACCAATTAAACATTTATATGATTTTTGTTCTCAAATAGTTTAACACATCATAAAATAGGTGTGGGTAGCATATATAATATGACTGATCAAAGCCAGGTGGACCAGAATACACATGTTGTTTGTATTAGACTTACTTGCAACTACCTTTAAGATAATATAGTAACGTTTCAACCAAATGTATAATTCAGTTATAGTAATATATTGATATCATGTAAAACTCTTTAAAATTGTCTTTGAGAGATAACAGTAATATCACTTATTCAAGCTGGTTTTCATAGGTCATTTAAAGTGTTTAGAACTGTATTTTAACTGAAATCAACATTTACATAAATGTTTTACAAGTATTATTTTGTAAATTTTGTAGTATAAATTACCAAACAAATAAATTCTAACAGTTTGTTCAATTTCCCATAAAATAATACCCTAATTATAACTAATACAGATGTAATTGTACTAAATGAGAGGAAGGAGGAAGAGGTAATTTAGGATGTAATCTTTGGTGGTGGGGGAAGGGGTGGTGAGGTGTTATTGCCACTGAGTGTTACATCGATTAGCCTATCAGCGTCCCACAGCACTGTCTCAGCATGGGCTGCTGAGTGGACCTAGTCCTAATTTCATGCATATGAATTGATCAAGGCCCGTTTTACTAGGTTATAAAATCTTAATGATAAATTAAGGCTAATGAAAAATTAAGGTATATACATTTACGAGCACTATTACAAGTTTATACTTAGTATATAAGTAATCATAACTATGTGCATTCAATATTAAGTTAAATAGTTTATGATTTTACTAAAAAATATGTAAAATAACACAACATTCAGTCAATAATTAAGTTGATGATATTACATTCACTGAAGCACTAAAGGATAGCATCACTGATGCGTTAAATGTCATGAGATATTAAAGACAAAAGGGACTATAAGTAAAAGTATTATAATTTGTGTCTTTCTATCAAGCCCTATAAAGTTCCAAAAACTAAATTTTACAGGAGAAAAAACACATTCGTATAGCAATTCGATGTTGTTTTAAGTATGCATTATAATAATTCCTACAGAAAAAGCACGTACATATTCGGTCAGGTATTAACATTTGTCTATAGCTGTAAAGTTAAAATGTTAAAAATTGTCTCATAAAGTTTTAATTGCCATAGTTTTTTTTAAGTCATAATGTCCTAAGTCATGAACATGTGAATCAAAATGAAAACAACAAAGTTTAAGCATAATTGTTATTTTATTCTCCTTGAGTATATTCTGCCATTAAGTTGGCTATTTCACAAACTGCCTAACCACCGCTAGAATGACGACTGCCCTATAGTTACGCGTATAAATATTTAGACAGTATATTGTTTTAAATATTTTAATTGTTACACTCAATTTAAGGTATTGATCCCTTCAATCCAACCAAAAATATTTCCCAGAAATCTTGCAATTTGTAGCCCAATAAAAGCAAAAGCTGTAAGATTAAGCTAAATATTTTACGATATTCCAAGTTCTATGAGTATTCTTGGAAATCAGAGAAAACCTCCATAATCATACAAGTGAGGTACTGATGTTATAACGACTGCAATATTTTTCATTCTCTATCTCCTGCACACACTCCTTTGCATTTCTTAATCTAAGCTAAGGAAAAACTACAACTGAATAACGTGTGTCCTACAAAAACCTGTAAAATACTTAAGAAAATTAAATTTTAGCTATGACTCACAACAGTAGTATTTAAGTATTTAAAAATGAATTAAGATATTGTTAGATCCTCTGCCTACAAAGATATACGACCGAATTTTTACACATGCACCCTTATAGAGTAACACGATCAACATTCCTGGGTTGTTTCAAGTTATCTCTGATATTGATGAATATAGAACTTCATTTTAAGCTAAACAGGCATGACGTACTGTTGGTGTTTTATAATTAATTATTTCGTGATAGATTTATGAAGCAATCATAAATAAGTTTATGATATCTAACATAAATTTTATAATAATTTCATCATACTCACAGAGGTCCTAGCTTCTAGAAGAAAATATTGAATTTGCAGAGGAAAATCGGGATTTATGGCTTCTAGTTATATATTTTGATGCAAAATGAGTCTTTCCTTAAAACAGCCCTCTGGTCATATCAGAGACAGATCAAATGCTACGAACTTTAACTGGATCAGCAAACACTTGACGCTATCTTGAAACGGATGTAAGTTGGATATACAACTTGGAGTTGGCTGTAATTTACTTTAAAATGTATTCAACATTATAGGCAACAAATATTAATTAAAAGAGTGGTTTCGTAGTGTTAAGATCACAGATGGAGAAAAAGCAAGATCTTTATAGAATTCAGACGAAGAAGAGATCATTGATCAAGGGGGGGGTTGAGCATAAAATATAATGAAAAGTGAACCAGCCGGAAGCAACAATGGCGTCATCTGACACATGGTAAACGTATAATCTTGTGTTAATTTGAATTATAAAAATAAACAATTTATTATACATTGTTAATTGTAATATTTCCGCATGCACTAACTTAAAGCACTATTGCTTAGATGTGGTAGAACTGAAGCAAGCCTAATCTCAGTTCCAAACATCAAAACTATTTCACTGTACCGGACGAACTGACACATTTCTTAAAAAATAACTTAAACTTTTACACGCTATACTACTTGCTGACACTACACTATAAATTTCAACTGTTTCACTGATGCACAAAAAACTTCTGAAGAGAAGTAAAGAACTCAACAAAACCTTGGTGTTGTTGAGAACTCAATAAGAGTTGTATACTGCAGACAGAACTTGTCCTCTCACTTCTCTTTCATTGGGAATAACTTACTTCAGTAAAATTACCTTTATAATTGACATGTTTGACTTAGTTGAACGTATTTATTTTTCTTATATGGTTGATAGATATTTACTTTTAAGGATGTTTTTGCAACATATCTACAGTTAGTTATTTTCCCTCTCATTTAAAATAATGAGAAAGCTCATCATAGATTATAGAAAACTCCAGTTAAAAGTTATTATGTATTAATTATTTGTTGTTATTATTTTAATGCTTATTGTTGTTTGTTGCTAAGTTTTTATATCTATTAAATTAACGAATCATTGTTTTAATTTGTTATATACGTCTTTTATAGGATAAATATTGTATCACTAATAAACTTTACTTTAGGAAAAACAGGAAAATCTTTTTATATTGGACCGCGTCGACAAGCCCTGCGTGACTTGGTGGGGTCGCACAATTCTTAATTTTTATGTTCTTTAAATAAATAAAATTATTTAATAAGCAAAATTTATGATTTACGAATTTTTTCATCTTTAAGTATAGCAGAAAACCATTCTCCGTTGTAATTGCATGACTCTAGATCAGTTTTAATGAATATTTCCCCGGCCCGATGTATCGTAGTTTTGAACAACAACTAAAACACCCCGTTTATTGTATATCTATTTATTTATTTATTTTTTATTTATTCATAAGACGCCGATCGTCAAGATATGGGCGAATATGGATTTCGAATGAGTGTGATGAGTGTATATGAGCGAATGTAGTCATTGTTACAAACTAAGGCCGACTTTTCCTTAGAAGCCCAATTACAAATTTAGAGCCGATGGTTATCAGCTGATCCTTCTCAAAATGTATTGACTCTGAATGGGATCGAACTGAGAACCTTTAGCACATGAAGCTGAGATTGAACCAACTACGCTACCGACCAATCGAGGATTGTTGTTGTTATTGGTTACATAACAAGAATAAATGAATAATTAATGGTTTTACTTGCTGGCCTAAAGCTTCGTTCAACTCTCTAAATATTTAGTAAAATCATTAAATATTTTAAATATTCACCATTTTAATATAAATATTTTTTTCTGTGTAGTAAAGTACATTCACAGAAGTCTGCAAATTTCAAATCAAGCCTGTCTTTAGGTAATGTTTTATTTGAATTTTTTTACACAACATGACATATAGCCAATAACCGGACTGGAATTAAAGATTTCGTTAACTTTAACTTTGTAGTATTGTAAGTTAAATCTGAAAATTAACAGTCAGGACACCTTTCTAGTAAAAACACTAAAAAACATACAAATAACAGATTTACAGGGTTATAAGATTCTCAAAGTTAAGCCAAGGTCACATTCGCTTAATTAAATATTATGAACGATTTATTATACATACAAAACTCTCTGTAAACCTTTAATATTTTCTACAAGAAGAACTGTGATCCAACTCCGGAGATTGCTGACACAGACAAAGGGTGTTTGTCAATCTACTAATATCAGTTACAGGGATGAAAACAAATTTTATATCAACGGTTCATTATACCTACAAAGAACTCTGTAATCGCTTAATAGTTCCATCAAGTAGAACTGTGATCTTACTCCGGAGATTGCTGACACAGACAAAGTGTGTTTGTCAATCTACTAATATCAGTTATAGGGATGAAAACAGATTTTATATCAACGGTTCATTACACCTACAAAGAACTCTGTAATCGCTTAATAGTTCCATCAAGTAGAACTGTGATCTACCTCCGAAGATTGCTGACACAGACAAAGGGTGTTTGTTAATCTACTAATATTAGTTATAGGGATAAAAACAGATTTTATATGAACGGTTCATTATAGCTACAAAGAACTCTGTAATCAATTAATTCATTCATCAAGCAGAACTGTGATCCAACTCTGGGGATCGCCGTCACAGTCAAAGGGTGTTTGTCAATCTACTAATATAAGTTATTGGGATAAAAACAGATCTTATATGAACGGTTCATTATAACTACAAAGAACTCTGTAATCACTTAATAGTTTCATCAAGCAAAACTGTGATCCAACTCTGGGGATTGCCATCACAGACAAAGGGTGTTTGTCAATCTACTAATATAAGTTATTGGCATAAAAACAGATCTTATATGAACGGTTCATTATAACTACAAAGAACTCTGTAATCACTTAATAGTTCCATCAAGCAGAACTGTGATTAAACTCCGGATATTACCGTTACAGACAAAGGGTGTTTGTACTGTACCTATATCAGTTATATTGGTGGAAAAATATCTGCCTTGAATGGTTAATTGTACCCACGGTAACTACATAAAAATGCTATAAATCACGCGCATTTTGCGCAGTAAATCTTAGTGACAATGATGTCACGCAGACGTATCAGTTGGTTCAACTGTTACACCAAATATAGTTATAATCAGTAACAGCTTTTTCTCAGTCCTGTTCGATATATTTGGCAGCATACAGGCTGCTTAAAAATATTAATGTAAAAAATGTATCAATAATTGTAATAGAGAATAAATATTTTTTATGGATTTAGCTACCATAGTAGGGTTTCTTTACAATATTAAATATTTAGTTTGGCTGCAAACAAATATACAAGCGTAGAATTACTAACAGCTCAACATTATGACTTAATGTTTTACAATACCTTAAATTCATTTACAGGGAATTTTTTAATGGGAAAAGAAAGTTTTAAGGGTAGAAAACTTTCATTAGTCTTTCTCTGAGGGTTCTGGGTCCTACACTCAACAGGCCTCGGCTAGCCTCATTATGAGGAGAGAGACTGAGATTTTTAATGACTTCTTGCCCGGCCTTTTATGTCACGTCTAACAGAAGAGCCGTTGTTTCTAATGAAATTACATTATTAAATGTTTGAATGAATGTAATGACTTATAAACATATTACGTGCTATATTTCATCGCAGAGTCATAATACCTAATTATTATAGTTGTTTGTTTCTTTTATTACAGCACTAGTGACACTTTTATTGAATATTCTAGCATTTTTAATCGACAACGGTCCTAATCCACTAGGGTAATTCTAGTTAGACCTTCCTATTAATATGTAATTAATTAATACTACAATTTTATACCATACAAATAATCATAAATGTACACTAAAATTTCTGCCAAAATTTAAATAATATGCTCATAGGTTACACACGAAACACTCGTACTTAGTTAGTTAGTTAGTTAGTTTATGTGGGGATATATAGTTGGTCCAGCCAACCCTTGCAACGAAGCCTATACAACTTCATGAACCCCCTGGACAACTTATGGTACTGTCCAGATATAGTGAGCTGTGAACAAAGGAACTCAAAGCACCAAGTAAAAAAAAAGATGGGTAGTAAAAAAGTGGTGGTGAAGCCCTTGTCAATGTCTACTTGACCTCTACTTGACCTCAACTTTCCCCTCACCCCCTTGCATCTTACTTCTACAGTCGATGCGTCTTAGGGTACGATGAAATACAATCATAAGAGGCCTAATTTCAAATTATTAGTCTTTAAATAGTAAGGTAGGCCTAGATTTTACTGATCCAAAACTTTAAAAAGCTGTGTATACATTACTATTTATGCTTCAACAACATTTTTTAATATTAAATGGTTTCAAAGAATTGGCACAAACTTTCCTCCATATTAAACACTACAAATAAAAATTTTGAAAATTACCAGTTTGATTCCCAAATATGTTTTTTATGCCACTGCTCAAAAACTAGTCAAGTTAGAGGCATGCGGTTTTTACTAAAATATTTTTATTATAATTTGCGTTTTTCTTAGAAATTTAATCAAAATCATTAGAGTAGTTTTTGGACAATTTAATTTTTGTAGTTTTTAGTCCATAAAAATAAAAAAAATTAAAATTAAAAAAAATTTCAAAAATTGTCTCGAGATATTTGCTAAATACACGTTCATATCAAATTGCACTATTGATCCATCAATTTGGTGTCCAACGAAGCGCACATACACACAGACTGCTGTACATATGGACAGGCATCCAAAATACTTACTGTGGTATTTAATATCTGTGCATAAAAATCTTAGAGTTCAATCAAGTGTTTAACTACAGATATGCTGTTTATCCTGAAGACATTCGAAAGGTGATTGACTACAAACAGATGATATTTCTTACTTAGTTTGATTTTCCCTAAACATTCACCACCCTCTTCTATTAGTACACTCACTCGTGTATAGCCTGAACTATCTATTGAATTACCAATGCAAAAATATTTTAAATTAAAAAGGTCTGCACTAGATGTTTGAGACACGCACTGAACTAAAAATAACACTAAATCAAATCTTAAATCGAAACAATATAAAAAATAACAAAATACATATTTTATGGTAATCATCGATTTGACACATACAAAGTGATACAGTTGTATATTGTAAGTGTATAGTACACAGTAAACAATAACATTTTATACATTGTTGTTATTGAGGGACAATTAATAGTGAAGATTATAAAGTGGTCAATGTGGTAAAAGGTGTTTACCAGTTACCACATCGACTTGAATACTAGCCATTCCCAGCATTACCTCAGACTGATAATTACAAAGCCTATTGAATCTTGTGTGTGAGGTGTAATGTAGATACTTGTGAAGAGGTGGTGAAGGGAAGGGGGAGTATTGAAGGGTGTAAAGTGGTAAGGGTAGAAAGGGGTGTTTACTAATTTCCACATAGATTTGAATATAAGCCTATCCTAGCACTTCCTCAAACTGCTACTTACGAAGCCAATTAAATCTTGTGCAAGATATGAAATGTAGTTACTAGAGAACCGCCTGTGGGGGGAGGGAGCAGTAATTAAGGGTGTAAAGTTGTGAAGGTGGTAAGGTGTGTGTATTGATTATCACATCGGCTTGAATACTAGTATTTCCCTGCATTTCGTAGCAGTTCGATGGGATGCAATGGTGATATTTGAGAACATTTGGTGAACAGAAGGGGGAGTAATGAGGGGTGTTTACCATTTACCACAACACTTTGAATGGTATTTTTCCAGCATTAACTCACGATCCTGAGTACGAAGCCAATTATATCTTGTGTGTGAGATGCAGATACTATAAAACAGCTGGTGAAGGGAGAGTAATGAAGCGTGTAAAGTGGCGAGGGTGGTAAGGAGTGTTCTCCGATTACCACATCGATTTAAACATCATCTTTTCCCTGCATTTCCTTACACTATTACGTACAGGTTCATGTCTCTAAGCTTACTTTTGGATGGTGCAAATTAGCCCAGTGTCAGAGTTATAGACAAAAAACACCTTAAACATTTCAAAGATAAAGCACCTCAGTGGCTGCTCTTTAAGAGCACGGCCTTTGCCCATGTATACCATAAGGAGATCTTCAGACTCAGATAAAGTGACCAGGCAGTGAAAGTGATCAGGCAGTGAAGAATTAAGTCACATAGGTAAGTTTTAAAATAGGGTTTGCCATGTTCTATATAGCTGTATAAAACAATATTTTTGACATTTTCTGATCGACAAAAATTTTATAAATAACAAAAAAACCTTACTCACCAACGTCTCTTGTGGGTGAGAAGCAATGTTGATTGTGCATTGGTGAAATGGAACTAGTGAGAGAAATAAAAATTTGAATAAATGAAGGACAAACAGATATATTATACTAATAATACTAATAATGAAGAAATCGCCGTGATCGTGGGATGATTTTATCTACTGAAAACGTCTTAGTGTTAGATAATCCAAAGTTAATCCTCAGTTTAGTTACAATTAATAAGACGTAGACTCAGAAATTATATTTCCGATCACAAATAATTCTTATACATTAAAAAAAAAAAAAAAAAAAAAAAAAAAAAAAAAAAAAAAAAAAAAAAACTGGTATAGTGACAAATATAAAGTAAATAAAATGTATGAAAAATTTATGTTAAAAATTATGGGGTAATTTAGCGAATAAACTTCAAATACTAATTCACATCGTCAGTAAGGCTTATTTTCAATTACTTCTTATGTGCGATATTCTTTTTGAGAAAAATCTTGTAAAAAAGTCGATAGAAAACAATATAACACTAATACTAAGAACAACCTGAAAATTACTTTTCAGAGTTACTCACATGATCTTAACAAATAGAACAAGTTACAATACAAATTCTGTTCGTGTTTGAAATGTAAGGAGCTTATTTTACTGATTGCGTAAAGTAGCTTACTTCTATTTGAACGCTACCACAACCAATTTCCAACTGTACAAGTAAGAAGCTTAATAGAAGCACTTAATGTAGGAGCTTTGATACATTTAGATTTTCATACAAAACCGCAAAGAATGTTTTTAACTCTAAAAGAATATTTAAATTTAAATATTTTACTACCATCATATTTAAATTATAATGTTTCAATATAATAGCTGTTATATTTATCTACAATAACTTATGTAAATCAGTCTCAATTTTAGAAAAGGAGCTTGAAAGCATTAAGCAAATAAACGGAGCGCAGTATGCTATATATCTAACGTTTTGAGCGTAGCTTAGTAATGTGTATTTAGTAAAAAAGTTTGAATCAACACTTCTAATGTAAAAAAATTAATGGTTTTTTTTAATAGCAAGGAACATTTTGTTTGATTAATTAAAATATTTGTAATTATTGAAGCGAAAACCGAAATTCATAATCTGTTTTTTATGATATGGTCCACAAGTGTATTTTATGTCGAATACTTGAGAGTTCAGCTAGTTTGTTTCATGGCCAGCGGGTTATATAAAAAAACATAAATAGAAAAATAAATACTAAATGAATATTACTGCTTTACTAGGTTAAACTGTAAAATTTATATTATTTGTTTTAATGATTTTGATGATAAAATTTTACTAAATTAGCTTACTAAACAAAAGGGTTTTAATTAACGAGTTTGAATCTGGATGAACAGATTTAGTGCCCTACTTTATCTAATTTTCCAAAATGAATGGTTTCTATTATTGTTTGATAAAATTATTCTATCAAGCATCAGTAGGAGCTATTAATTATAACATTTGTATTTAAGATTTAAAAAAATAATATATTGTACAATATTTTTGTTACTTCATGTAACATATAAATGTTAGATATCAAACAAATTATGAAATTGACACTTACATCTCCGTCCTGTTTACTTTAAATCCCATAACTTCATATTTTAATCTAAATATTGTGTTTTATTTTAACACATTCAAACTAGAGCAAAGTTGAACCAGACTGTTGTTTAGAAGTATAATATTTAAAAAAATGTTTTTAATATTAATTAATATTTGAAAAATTCTCTAAGCTGTTTACTATTGTTGTAGTAGAACAGTTAAGCCGATTATATAGAACTACAAACAGAGGTTACTAAGAATATATAATTTTTATAGTATCTCATGCTTTGTCTTGGAGTATGTTAGTAGATAAGAAAGGACAGTACTAGACTCAGGACTCTATAGTATCACGGAAAATGAAGGCGCTACCTTTTAATTAATTAATTATATATTTAAAAATGAAGGCGCTACCTGCAATACAGTATTAAAATGCGGGACTTGCCTACTAAAACATGAAGGCGCTTTTTATTTATTAATAAATACACTGTTAGCCTACCTATTTAAATTAATTTTTATTTAATTATTCTCAACTTTTTAATAAATACACTGTTAACCTAGCTTTATTATATAACATACACTGTTAGCCTACCTATTTAATTAATTTTTTATTTAATTTATATCGTTTTTTGTAATAAATACACTCTTAACCTAACTTTTTCCATGTTATACTATATAAAATGCACTTTTTTGTCCAATATTTTCCATGTACGTACTTAACACTCTAGGCAACCCGCAATACACATTTTATTTAAAAATTAAGGGGCAGCTATTATTTATATTAATTATTTACTTCTTTTTTATTTTTATTTAATACACCATTACCTACCTATACTTATCTATCTAATCACAGTTGTGTACGTACTTAACACTCTAGGCAACCCGCAATACACGTTTTATTTAAAAATTAAGGGGCAGCTATTATTTATATTAATTATTTACTTCTTTTTTTATTTTTATTTAATACACTGTTACCTACCTATACTTATCTATCTAATCACAGTTGTGTACGTACTTAACACTCTAGGCAAACCGCAATACACGTTTTAATTAAAAATCAAGGGGCATCTTTTATTTATATTAATTATTTACTTCTTTTTTTATTTTTATTTAATACACTGTTACATACGAGGCCTACTGGTGTACGGTGACCGGGCTTTATCGCTGTTATCACATCACTTGACCTCTAAGGTTAGCATGTGGAGTGTCCATGCGGTGCTGATTAATGTAACAGTGACCTCAAAGGTCAACTCGTGGCTGTTATCACATCCGCTTCCATTACCACAAGCATTGTTTTACATCCCGTGTCTTGCACAATCTCTTTTAACGTAATCGGAGTTTCATGTCTGGACAGGCACGTGACCTAATTGCCCCAACAGTACTACACAGGATGACGTAATCGGAGTTTCAGTCTGGACAGGCGCGTGACCCAATTTACCCCCACTCCCCCATCAATCCCTATATAAACGACCAACACATTCAATCTTTCTCACTTCTGCTCTTGCGCTCGTACTGATCAGACGTGTCTTCACTTTGCTCCTACTCGATATTAAACACTTTAACTTTATTCTATTTTGGACACCGTTCTCTGTACGGTATTTCAAAGTAATAATCAATATTTTAATCTTTGTTCTTCCGATTTAATTTTATGGAATCCTACGCCATAAACTGCAACCTTGTAACCATTTCCCGTAGGTTTAGTACTTACGGTTCCGACCTTCTTACCGTTCTGACGGAACATAAAAACAAAATTAGGTCTGAAATAAATAACCACCTAAACAGACTCGGGGGAGTTAAATGGTATATTTCCGTTCAAATTAAATTTTCCAAAATTGTTAATAACGAGGAAATTTCCACTTCACCTTTCTTTCACGGCAAAACCCGTCCTTTGCTACCTTCCGATTCTTTAGATGTACAATACTCTGAAGGTCTTGACAAAATTTTAGAAAGCGTGGGTAAGTGGGTTAGTCAAGGTAGTGGATGGGTAGTTGAATATGTTTTACGCCTAGATCTATTCATTGTTAAATTCCAACCTTTGTACGCTTCTTCCTATATACCCACTCCGAAAAAAATTGCCAACCCCAAACAAGGAATTATAAATATTAAGAACGACGATCAAAAATGTTTCCTGTACTCTGTACTTGCCCAATTGTACCCGGACCAAAATAGGCGAGTAAGCTTTTATGAAATCTTAGAATCTAAATTAAACATGTCTGGGATTAGCTATCCTGTCAAAATTACCAACTTAGATAACATTGAAAAACTGAACCCTGCTATCTCTGTAAATGTATTTGGTTTTGAAAAAGACGAAATTTACCCCTTAAGAATAACCAAAGAAAAATTTAGAGCTCACCATGTAAACTTGTTACTACTGACTACTGACACCACCTCCCACTACTGTTTAATCACTAACTTGTCCCGACTTTTAACCCACTTGACTAAACATGACGGTGTTAGGTTCTACTGTGACTACTGCCTACACAGATTTTCTAGCCAAGACTTACTTACTAACCACTTACCTTTGTGTTCACCACACGGTGCACAAAAGACTAGACTACCAACTGATGACGAAAAACTAATGTACTTTAAAAACTACACACTTACTCACAAAGTCCCATTTACCATTTACTGTGACTTCGAGTCCTTTGTTGTTCCAATTGACACAGCACTGAACGACCCATCTACTTCACACACGACCAACACTGCCCATCACGTCCCCTCTGGTTTTTGCTATGTAATTATTGACAGTGATGGCAAACCAGTAAAACAACCCAAAGTCTATAGCGGCCCCGACGTTGTAGATACTTTTCTAAATTGTTTGATTGATGAGTCTAAAGAGCTCTTACCAATTATTAAAAAGAATATTCCGATTAAAATGTCTCCACAAGACAAAATTATTTTCCAAAATGCTACCACCTGTCACCTTTGTCAAAAACCTTTAAACGGAGACAAAGTGGCCAACCATAATCACCTAACGGGGCAGTTCTTGGGACCCGCCCACAATTCATGTAATCTAAATTATAAAGTTCCCGATCACATTCCAGTCTTTTTCCATAACCTCAGAGGTTATGACTGCCACCACTTGATCCAAGGGTTAGGTAAATTCAAAAAAGAAAAACTGTCATGTATCGCTACAACCAGTGAGCGGTACATTTCAGTCACCCTTGAATCTTTACGATTTTTGGACTCACTCCAATTCCTTAACGCTTCTTTGGACACACTCGTGTCCAACTTAGTTTCTGACGGGACATCAAAATTCAAAATTTTAGGGCAGTGTATGACCAACACAGACTTACTTCTACGCAAAGGTGTCTTTCCCTATACTTACATGACCGATCAATCAAAATTTAACGATACTGAACTTCCTCCCAAGGAGGCGTTCTTCAATGACCTAACTCAAACACATATTTCAGACGACGACTACTTACACGCACAGACTGTATGGTCAACCTTTAACATGACTACTATGAAAGAGTATCATGACCTATACTTACTAACTGACGTACTATTACTTGCCGACGTCTTTGAAAACTTTAGGACCACTAGTATGACTTACTACAGGATTGACCCCTGTAACGTCTACTCTGCCCCCGGACTAGCATGGAATTCCATGCTAAAAATGACAGACGTACATCTTGAACTACTTACTGACATTGACCAACACCTGTTTGTCGAGTCTGGGATCCGGGGCGGTGTCTCCATGATACCCAACCGGTACGCCCAGGCCAACAATCCTTACTTACCACACTATGACAACAAAAATCCAACCAACTATCTCCTTTATCTTGACTGTAACAATTTGTACGGGACCAGTATGTCTGATAGACTCCCAGAGTCTGGATTTAACTGGATCGACCCGCAAGATATTGACTTTACAAAAGTACCCGACGACTCCGACACCGGTTACATTTTAGAAGTTGACTTACACTACCCTGACCACCTACATGACTTACATTCCGACTTTCCCCTGGCCCCAGAAAAAAAAAATAGTGACAGACGACATGCTTTCCCCCTACTGTAAGGACCTACTTCATGAACTCAACTATAAACCTGCCAAGACTGAAAAATTACTAACTACACTGTGTGACAAAACCAAGTACGTTGTCCACTACAAGACTCTAAAACTTTACTTACAACTTGGACTTGTACTGACCAAAATTCACAGAGCTCTAAGTTTTAAACAGTCTGCCTGGTTAGCCTCATTTATCAATTTTAATACAGAGAAAAGAAAAGAAGCGAAAAATAATTTTGAAAAAGATTTTTTTAAGTTAATGAACAACGCTACGTACGGGAAATCCTTGGAAAATGTTAGGTCACGTATTGATTTTAAACTAGTAAATAATGAAAAGCAATTGGTTAAATGGACAGCTAGTCCCAGACTTAAAACATTTTTTGCTTACAATAAAGATATTGCGGGATTGGCCTTGAAAAAACAAACAATTTTCCTAAACAGACCCATTTATGTTGGATTTACAGTATTGGAAATTTCAAAATAAATAATGTACAATTTTCACTACAACTGGGCAATTGCAAAGTATGGGAAAAACATAAAACTTTGTATGACTGACACAGACTCACTATTCTACAACGTATATACTCCCGACGTTTACGCAGATATGAAAAATGAATAACACCTTCTCGATACGTCTGACTATCCACCTAGCCACCAATGCCACAGTAATGTAAATAAAAAAGTGTTAGGAAAATTTAAAGACGAGTTAAACTCAAATCCGGCTAGGGAAATAATTGGCTTGAGAGCGAAATGCTACTCCGTTCTAAATTCAGATCTAGAGGAAAAGAAGGTAGCCAAAGGCGTCCCCCGAGTCGCGATAACAAAACAATTAAAACATGAAATGTACAAGGATTGTAATTTAAATCATTCGTTAAAAACAACATCCGCTCTAAACATCCGTAGTGAAAAACATAAAATTTACACACAAAATATTTCAAAATTATCACTTTCCCCTTTTGACGATAAAAGATACATCTTGGATAATGGAATTGATACACTAGCATACGGACACCATTTAATTAGTAAAAAACGAACTTTAGAACACGATCATGATTCCATTAATAAAAAACTAAAACTCACTGGAATGAGATTGTAACCCATGGTTACTAACATGTCCGTAGAAACCCAATTTACGGCATTGGATGGGCTCAACCCGACCGTAGTGCAATGTAAAAACCTCGTACTGGGCGGACCTTCTTCTTGATTACGGTAACTCCTACGCCAGGTAAGTAATGTTAAG
Organism: Stictocephala bisonia; assembly: GCA_035578905.1. Classification (NCBI taxonomy): domain Eukaryota; kingdom Metazoa; phylum Arthropoda; class Insecta; order Hemiptera; family Membracidae; genus Stictocephala; species Stictocephala bisonia. Next base: position 22,303 of record JAQJVL010001761.1, on the reverse strand, counting down.
TTAGTTTTAAGTAAACTCTTTTACCGTCAACCTTTAAAAAACAATCTGTAAAGTAAATTCTGTTATAATATGGACACTTTTGTGAGTTTACATAACTACAATTTATTAACGGATATCTCCAGCTCTGTGTGAATTTCTATAGAATATCGTACCATCGAGGTGAGGGCGGCCCAAATTTAATAAAAAATCGCCTGACTGATCTCTAAGGCAGCTTTAAAACGTGTAAGACCTGAGACAGTCCTGCAGCTTGGGGCTGGGCTAATCCCCGTAAGACCTCGAGTCGCAGTCCGGGCCCTCGTAAGGTACGTGTACGATTGAATGTTACACTCTATGGCTGGACAGTATCCGTAGATCCCGTGTGGGAGGGAGAGTAACCTACAAAAAAAATAAAAACACACAAAAACCTACTGTAAAAAACAGAATCAAAAAATAATAAAAACAAATGTATATATAAAAACCCCTTTGTAAGTCTGTAAGTCACATTGAAAGGCTTCTCTAAGTAAAGTGATGTCTTTACTTACAGAGGGACCCAAAAAATACAAAAAATAAAAAAATTTATAAAAAACACTAACTAAATAATACTGGGAGGTAGCATTTTGTTGGTTGGCTACCACCGTAATGAGCGAGGTTGGGGCTCATTACACTAAAATACCCGTGGGGGATACCAGTCCTCTATCGGGCGCGTCCCATGGGAATCGGGCAATGCCCTTCAGTTTTGCCTTCAGCATACTTGAGGGTAGTGAGGAATTAAATACTCACCGTGAAAAAAACTGGTTAAATCAAAAACATTAATAAAATCTGCGAGAAAGATCATGGTATAGTACAGAATCAGGAAGTGATCTTAGTAAGATATGGTAAAACTTTCTATAAAAAGAGTAAATTCCATCCAAAAGTAAGAAAAAATCAAAGATACATACAAATTTCAGAAAAAGAGTCATTTTACATAAAAATGTGTTGAAAAATTTTTCAAATCAAGGAAGAACTTCCAACATAGTACTCTCCAAACCCCTTAAAGTTGAGTTAAAATGTCCATAAATAGGGTTATTTTTATACAAAATATGTTATAATTCCCTAAATGTATTAAAATTCAGTGTCATAACAATGATATTTGTTCTAAACATTAAAAAACCTTTAAAATTATCTAATAGACTCTTTATAAACTTAGTTTGTGCTCAAAACAACACACAAAAGACCAAACACAAACTCTACATATAAGACTCTTGGTTGGCCACCCACCTACTTAACATACTATAACTCTCATAGATCATCCACCTAACCATTACATAAAACCTTTGATAGACCACCAACACACATGAACAACCTACCTACGTAACATCCAACACTCTTGACTTACCGCCCACCTACTCAACACACAGATAGACTACGTAACTAACCATTACATAAAACCTTAAATTGACACCCAACATTCATGGAAGACCTACCTACCAAATATACAACTCGATTAACCACTTACCTACCCATCACACATTTCTCTTGATAGACCAATCACCCTCCCATAAAAAGACTTTTGTCAGACTATTTACTTAACATACAAAACTTACCACCTAATAGACAATCTACATAAGGCTTTAGTTATCATTCCACCTATTTAACACACATGTACAAGACACCTACCAAGCTCCATAACCCTACCTATCCATTAGTAAGACTCATGATTTACCCAACACACAGTTATCTTTACAGACCAACTACCCTCTCAACACATAAGACTATTAGCAGACTCTACCTACTTAACATACAAGACTTGCCACCCACCTACTCAACACACAAAAGACCAACCACACACTCTACATATAAGACTCTCGGTTGGTCGCCCACCTACTCAACATACAACACCTCTGATACACCATTCCCTTGAACATTACATAAAACCTGTGATATTCCACCCAATCACCAAACACACATGACTCTTAATAGACCAATCCACCTACCTCTACACACACGATTCCTTAGGACACACCCTACACCCACCACTCATCCTACAGACAAAACTCCTAGAGAACTACCCATCCACCATAAAAACACTATTTCTTCATATAATCATGTTTTAAAATAACATTATTACACTGTAAGATAGGTTAATATAGCTAAAGACCTAAAGTGTTACCTAAAATTCTGTTATCTCTAGAAATATGAGAAAAAGTTAGGTTTAAAAACAATGAACATAGAAAAAGTTAGGATAAAAAAATGAACACAGAAAATGTTAGGTTAGCAAACATCCGAAAAGTTCAGTTAAAATTAACAAACTCAAAAAATGGGACATTTTTTGTGTATGTTAATTTTAACAACTTTTCTGATGTTTGCTAACCTAACATTTTCTGTGTTCATTTTTTTAACCTAACTTTTTCTATGTTCATTGTTATTAAACCTAACTTTTTCTCATATTTCTAGAGATAACAGAATTTTAGGTAACACTTTAGGTCTTTAGCTATATTAAACCTATCTTACAGTGTAATAATGTTATTTTAAAACATGATTATATGAAGAAATAGTGTTTCTATGGTGGATGGGTGGTTCTCTAGGAGTTTTGTCTGTAGGATGAGTAGTGGGTGTAGGGTGTGTCCTAAGGAATCGTGTGTGCAGAGGTAGGTGGATTGGTCTATTAAGAGTCATGTGTGTTTGGTGATTGGGTGGAATATCACAGGTTTTATGTAATGTTCAAGGGAATGGTGTATCGGAGGTGTTGTATGTTGAGTAGGTGGGCGACCAACCGAGAGTCTTATATGTAGAGTGTGTGGTTGGTCTTTTGTGTGTTGAGTAGTTGGGTGGTAAGTCTTGTATGTTAAGTAGATAGAGTCTGCTAATAGTCTTATGTGTTGAGAGGGTAGTTGGTCTGTAAAGATAACTGTGTGTTGGGTAAATCATGAGTCTTACTAATGGATAGGTAGGGTTATGGAGCTTGGTAGGTGTCTTTTACATGTGTGTTGGATAGGTGGAATGACAAATAAAGCCTTATGTAGATTGTCTATTAGGTGGTAAGTCTTGTATGTTAAGTAAATAGTCTGACAAAAGTCTTTTTATGGTAGGGTGATTGGTCTATCAAGAGAAATGTGTGATTAAGGTAAACTTTAAGGGGTTTGGAGAGTACTATGTTGGAAGTTCTTCCTTGATTTGAAAAATTTTTCAACACATTTTTATGTAAAATGACTCTTTTTCTGAAATTTGTATGTATCTTTGATTTTTTCTTACTTTTGGATGGAATTTACTCTTTTTATAGAAAGTTTTACCATATCTTACTAAGATCACTTCCTGATTCTGTACTATACCATGATCTTTCTCGCAGATTTTATTAATGTTTTTGATTTAACCAGTTTTTTTCACGGTGAGTATTTAATTCCTCACTACCCTCAAGTAAGCTGAAGGCAAAACTGAAGGGCATTGCCCAATTCCCATGGGACGCGCCCGATAGAGGACTGGTATCCCCCACGGGTATTTTAGTGTAATGAGCCCCAACCTCGCTCATTACGGTGGTAGCCAACCAACAAAATGCTACCTCCCAGTATTATTTAGTTAGTGTTTTTTATAAATTTTTTTATTTTTTGTATTTTTTGGGTCCCTCTGTAAGTAAAGACATCACTTTACTTAGAGAAGCCTTTCAATGTGACTTACAGACTTACAAAGGGGTTTTTATATATACATTTGTTTTTATTATTTTTTGATTCTGTTTTTTACAGTAGGTTTTTGTGTGTTTTTATTTTTTTTTTTGTAGGTTACTCTCCCTCACACACGGGATCTACGGATACTGTCCAGCCATAGAGTGTAACATTCAATCGTACACGTACCTTACGAGGGCCCGGACTGCGACTCGAGGTCTTACGGGGATTAGCCCAGCCCCAAGCTGCAGGACTGTCTCAGGTCTTACACGTTTTAAAGCTGCCTTAGAGATCAGTCGGGCGATTTTTTATTAAATTTGGGCCGCCCTCACCTCGATGGTACGATATTCTATAGAAATTCACACAGAGCTGGAGATATCCGTTAATAAATTGTAGTTATGTAAACTCACAAAAGTGTCCATATTATAACAGAATTTACTTTACAGATTGTTTTTTAAAGGTTGACGGTAAAAGAGTTTACTTAAAACTAACTTAACATTACTTACCTGGCGTAGGTGTTACCGTAATCAAGAAGAAGGTCCGCCCAGTACGAGGTTTTTACATTGCACTACGGTCGGGTTGAGCCCATCCAATGCCGTAAATTGGGTTTCTACGGACATGTTAGTAACCATGGGTTACAATCTCATTCCAGTGAGTTTTAGTTTTTTATTAATGGAATCATGATCGTGTTCTAAAGTTCGTTTTTTACTAATTAAATGGTGTCCGTATGCTAGTGTATCAATTCCATTATCCAAGATGTATCTTTTATCGTCAAAAGGGGAAAGTGATAATTTTGAAATATTTTGTGTGTAAATTTTATGTTTTTCACTACGGATGTTTAGAGCGGATGTTGTTTTTAACGAATGATTTAAAAGACAATCTTAGTACATTTCATGTTTTAATTGTTTTGTTATCGTGACTCGGGGGACGCCTTTGGCTACCTTCTTTTCCTCTAGATCTGAATTTAGAACGGAGTAGCATTTCGCTCTCAAGCCAATTATTTCCCTAGCCGGATTTGAGTTTAACTCGTCTTTAAATTTTCCTAACACTTTTTTATTTACATTACTGTGGCATTGGTGGCTAGGTGGATAGTCAGACGTATCGAGAAGGTGTTATTCATTTTTCATATCTGCGTAAACGTCGGGAGTATATACGTTGTAGAATAGTGAGTCTGTGTCAGTCATACAAAGTTTTATGTTTTTCCCATACTTTGCAATTGCCCAGTTGTAGTGAAAGTTGTACATTATTAATTTTGAAATTTCCAATACTGTAAATCCAACATAAATGGGTCTGTTTAGGAAAATTGTTTGTTTTTTCAAGGCCAATCCCGCAATATCTTTATTGTAAGCAAAAAATGTTTTAAGTCTGGGACTAGCTGTCCATTTAACCAATTGCTTTTCATTATTTACTAGTTTAAAATCAATACGCGACCTAACATTTTCCAAGGATTTCCCGTACGTAGCGTTGTTCATTAACTTAAAAAAATCTTTTTCAAAATTATTTTTCGCTTCTTTTCTTTTCTCTGTATTAAAATTGATAAATGAGGCTAACCAGGCAGACTGTTTAAAACTTAGAGCTCTGTGAATTTTGGTCAGTACAAGTCCAAGTTGTAAGTAAAGTTTTAGAGTCTTGTAGTGGACAACGTACTTGGTTTTGTCACACAGTGTGGTTAGTAATTTTTCAGTCTTGGCAGGTTTATAGTTGAGTTCATGAAGTAGGTCCTTACAGTAGGGGGAAAGCATGTCGTCTGTCACTATTTTTTTTTCTGGGGCCAGGGGAAAGTCGGAATGTAAGTCATGTAGGTGGTCAGGGTAGTGTAAGTCAACTTCTAAAATGTAACCGGTGTCGGAGTCGTCGGGTACTTTTGTAAAGTCAATATCTTGCGGGTCGATCCAGTTAAATCCAGACTCTGGGAGTCTATCAGACATACTGGTCCCGTACAAATTGTTACAGTCAAGATAAAGGAGATAGTTGGTTGGTTTTTTGTTGTCGAAGTGTGGTAAGTAAGGATTGTTGGCCTGGGCGTACCGGTTGGGTATCATGGAGACACCGCCCCGGATCCCAGACTCGACAAACAGGTGTTGGTCAATGTCAGTAAGTAGTTCAAGATGTACGTCTGTCATTTTTAGCATGGAATTCCATGCTAGTCCGGGGGCAGAGTAGACGTTACAGGGGTCAATCCTGTAGTAAGTCATACTAGTGGTCCTAAAGTTTTCAAAGACGTCGGCAAGTAATAGTACGTCAGTTAGTAAGTATATGTCATGGTACTCTTTCATAGTAGTCATGTTAAAGGTTGACCATACAGTCTGTGCGTGTAAGTAGTCGTCGTCTGAAATATGTGTTTGAGTTAGGTCTTTGAAGAACGCCTCCTTGGGAGGAAGTTCAGTATCGTTAAATTTTGATTGATCGGTCATGTAAGTATAGGGAAAGACACCTTTGCGTAGAAGTAAGTCTGTGTTGGTCATACACTGCCCTAAAATTTTGAATTTTGATGTCCCGTCAGAAACTAAGTTGGACACGAGTGTGTCCAAAGAAGCGTTAAGGAATTGGAGTGAGTCCAAAAATCGTAAAGATTCAAGGGTGACTGAAATGTACCGCTCACTGGTTGTAGCGATACATGACAGTTTTTCTTTTTTGAATTTACCTAACCCTTGGATCAAGTGGTGGCAGTCATAACCTCTGAGGTTATGGAAAAAGACTGGAATGTGATCGGGAACTTTATAATTTAGATTACATGAATTGTGGGTGGGTCCCAAGAACTGCCCCGTTAGGTGATTATGGTTGGCCACTTTGTCTCCGTCTAAAGGTTTTTGACAAAGGTGACAGGTGGTAGCATTTTGGAAAATAATTTTGTCTTGTGGAGACATTTTAATCGGAATATTCTTTTTAATAATTGGTAAGAGCTCTTTAGACTCATCAATCAAACAATTTAGAAAAGTATCTACAACGTCGGGGCCGCTATAGACTTTGGGTTGTTTTACTGGTTTGCCATCACTGTCAATAATTACATAGCAAAAACCAGAGGGGACGTGATGGGCAGTGTTGGTCGTGTGTGAAGTAGATGGGTCGTTCAGTGCTGTGTCGATTGGAACAACAAAGGACTCGAAGTCACAGTAAATGGTAAATGGGACTTTGTGAGTAAGTGTGTAGTTTTTAAAGTACGTTGGTTTTTTGTCATCAGTTGGTAGTCTAGTCTTTTGTGCACCGTGTGGTGAACACAAAGGTAAGTGGTTAGTAAGTAAGTCTTGGCTAGAAAATCTGTGTAGGCAGTAGTCACAGTAGAACCTAACACCGTCATGTTTAGTCAAGTGGGTTAAAAGTCGGGACAAGTTAGTGATTAAACAGTAGTGGGAGGTGGTGTCAGTAGTCAGTAGTAACAAGTTTACATGGTGAGCTCTAAATTTTTCTTTGGTTATTCTTAGGGGGTAAATTTCGTCTTTTTCAAAACCAAATACATTTACAGAGATAGCAGGGTTCAGTTTTTCAAAGTTATCTAAGTCGGTAATTTTGACAGGATAGCTAATCCCAGACATGTTTAATTTAGATTCTAAGATTTCATAAAAGCTTACTCGCCTATTTTGGTCCGGGTACAATTGGGCAAGTACAGAGTACAGGAAACATTTTTGATCGTCGTTCTTAATATTTATAATTCCTTGTTTGGGGTTGGCAATTTTTTTCGGAGTGGGTATATAGGAAGAAGCGTACAAAGGTTGGAATTTAACAATGAATAGATCTAGGCGTAAAACATTTTCAACTACCCATCCACTACCTTGACTAACCCACTTACCCACGCTTTCTAAAATTTTGTCAAGAGCTTCAGAATATTGTACATCTAAAGAATCGGAAGGTAGCAAAGGACGGTTTTTGCCGTGAAAGAAAGGTGAAGTGGAAATTTCCTCGTTATTAACAATTTTGGAAAATTTAATTTGAACGGAAATATACCATTTAACTCCCCCGAGTCTGGTTAGGTGGTTATTTATTTCAGACATAATTTTGTTTTTATGTTCCGTCAGAACGGTAAGAAGGTCGGAACCGTAAGTACTAAACCTACGGGAAATGGTTACAAGGTTGCGGTTTATGGCGTAGGATTCCATAAAATTAAATCGGAAGAACAAAGATTAAAATATTGATTATTACTTTGAAATACCGTACAGAGAATGGTGTCCAAAATAGAATAAAGTTAAAGTGTTTAATATCGAGTAGGAGCAAAGTGAAGACACGTCTGATCAGTACGAGCGCAAGAGCAGAAGTGAGAAAGATTGAATGTGTTGGTCGTTTATATAGGGATTGATGGGGGAGGGGGGGGGGGTAAATTGGGTCACGCGCCTGTCCAGACTGAAACTCCGATTACGTCATCCTGTTTAGTACTGTTGGGGCAATTAGGTCACGTGCCTGTCCAGACATGAAACTCCGATTACGTTAAAAGAGATTGTGCAAGACACGGGATGTAAAACAATGCTTGTGGTAATGGAAGCGGATGTGATAACAGCCACGAGTTGACCTTTGAGGTCACTGTTACATTAATCAGCACCGCATGGACACTCCACATGCTAACCTTAGAGGTCAAGTGATGTGATAACAGCGATAAATCCCGGTCACCGTACACCAGTAGGCCTCGTATGTAACAGTGTATTAAATAAAAATAAAAAAAGAAGTAAATAATTAATATAAATAAAAGCTGCCCCTTGATTTTTAATTAAAACGTGTATTGCAGTTTGCCTAGAGTGTTAAGTACGTACACAACTGTGATTAGATAGATAAGTATAGGTAGGTAACAGTGTATTAAATAAAAATAAAAAAAGAAGTAAATAATTAATATAAATAATAGCTGCCCCTTAATTTTTAAATAAAACGTGTATTGCGGGTTGCCTAGAGTGTTAAGTACGTACACAACTGTGATTAGATAGATAAGTATAGGTAGGTAATGGTGTATTAAATAAAAATAAAAAAGAAGTAAATAATTAATATAAATAATAGCTGCCCCTTAATTTTTAAATAAAATGTGTATTGCGGGTTGCCTAGAGTGTTAAGTACGTACATGGAAAATATTGGACAAAAAAGTGCATTTTATATAGTATAACATGGAAAAAGTTAGGTTAAGAGTGTATTTATTACAAAAAATGATATAAATTAAATAAAAAATTAATTAAATAGGTAGGCTAACAGTGTATGTTATAAAATAAAGCTAGGTTAACAGTGTATTTATTAAAAAATTGAGAATAATTAAATAAAAATTAATTTAAATAGGTAGGCTAACAGTGTATTTATTAATAAATAAAAAGCGCCTTCATGCTTTAGTAGGCAAGTCCCGCATTTCAATACTGTATTGCAGGTAGCGCCTTCATTTTTAAATATATAATTAATTAATTAAAAGGTAGCGCCTTCATTTTCCGTGATACTATAGAGACCTGAGTCTAGTACTGTCCTTTCTTATCTACTTATGTTTTCTAACTACCATTTATGCTACGTTAAATATTTTACCATCAATTTATAATATTTTATATCTTGATATGTTTAAGAGCATCGTATTCATTTATGGAATAAACTCATCCGGCAAAATCAAATATTTATATTAAGGCCTAGTTATAATTTATTAACATTTACACGATTTTATTTAAATCCTACAATGATATTGTTGCATTTTACAATATTTTCCCGACCATCTCATGCAATATGCATCTTCTGGATATTTGAGGTACAATGGAAATGACTTCCCCTCATTATAGTGACAATGCCTCTAATGACACCCCTGGTGAACCCTTACACTCGTTGCAAGGATACTAAAGACGTATAAAAATACAAAACCGACCTGTTTTTTATATTTTTTCGATTTATTTTTTAAGGTATAGCTTAAAATTACCGTATTTTCAATACGGTCTAATAATAACAAATCATTCAGAAATTCAAAAGCTTCATGCAATACCTAACAATAACCACTATTTATATATTAAAATTGGAAGCTGTTAAACCACTATTTATACATACTATTGCATATGTTAAAATATGTAAGTTTAGGGAAGAAATTTAAAACAAGTACTTCTAAACTATTAATTATTTCTACATCCATATCGAGTTAAAGAAATAAGTAAAATAGTCCTTTTAAAAAGTTTTATTAGCAACTACTTAATTGGTGATTGGCCTGAACATTTCTTAAAATAATGTTAATAATATGTTTTAAGTAATGAAAGCAAAAGCTTCTTAAACGTTGTTTTAGTTCTAGTCATATATGATCCAAGTGTCAGCTAATCAAACAATTAAATAGGCCAAAAAATATTTTAATCTACCGCAAAAAAGAGAAATTACTTAAACAAAAAATATAAGTTATTGTAAGTTTTTAAATTAAAAAATTAACAACATATATACTCAAGAAATTTAAAGTAATTATTGTCCCTAAAAATATTCTTGTCTATACCTATATTATGTTCACAGTTATCAAATTTCTTTCAGTACAAGTAAAACGTCACACAACACAAATTTATTACAAAATAAGCACACAATGCAAAAATATATTACAATACAAGTACAAAAAGCACAAATATTATAGTGATCGATTTCGGTGAACCACGCTCACCCTCCTCAGACCAAAGGGATTCAAAAAAGAGTGATAAAATCTTATTAATTTTATTTTTGAATCCCTCTGGTCTGAGGAGGGTGAGCGTAGTTCACCGATATCGATCACCATACTATTTGTGCATTTTGTACTTGTATTGTAATATACTTGTGCATTTTGTGGTTGTATTGTAATAAATTTGTGTTGTGTGACGTTTACTTGTACTGTATATGTACCAACACGTACTATGCTAATTAAAAAACAACTTTCTTTACATAACCCTAGTAAAATAACGTTAGACAATAGCTCGTTGTGTAAAAACAATTAAAGGGAATGAAGTCTTATTTTACCAGGTTAAGTTTGGAGATTAGAAAGCTCTCTATAACACATAGTTTGTATTCCAGTGGGTCATAGATGACTGCCGAACTACCACTGAAAAAAGAAGCTGTGAGAAAGAACAGGATCCCTCAGCAGTCATTCGTCCAAGGAACAACCACACTCGATATTGCATTAACCCAAGATCTTGTGATAACGTCTGAACCTACGCTTTAAGGCCACTGGCCTTAAATATTAATTTGGAATATTAATAAATAATTAGTAGTCTTGTGTAAGCAAATTAATTTATTTTAACCATCGTTTATTATTTTATTTATTACTATAATATGTGAGTATATTACATTAATACATTATAATCTTTCTTCTTTAGTAGCCTACGTGATATAATTCCAGTGTTTGGCGTCATTATAGTCAATATAATGTAACTTAACCCACATGAATAACTGTACTTAAGTAGTATATAAATACCGGTTCGAGCACAACCTTGGACTTTGTACTGTTGTTGTTTACAAATTTATCACCACGTGTTGACCCCAGAGGTCAAGTTTACTATTGTTTACTACTGATAATCAGCAAGGTCGTTGACCTTCCATTGATAATCACCACGTGGTGACCTTGAAGGTCAAGTTTACTACGAGCACGTGGACCCCCCGCGACGTTGTCCTAGGTCAGTGTTGTTTTGGTGTGACGTCATGCCGTTTTCGCGCTCTTTTTTCTGTCAGTAGTACACATACTATTGTTTACTACGAGCACGTGGACCCCCCGCGACGTTGTCCTAGGTCAGTGTTGTTTTGGTCTGACGTCACGGCGTATTTATTAAATTAATTGTATTTTATTGTGTGGCAAAAAGTGTTGGTGACCGGTGCCGGGATCGATCTGAGAACCTTTCGTTTGTGAGACGATGTCGATACCACTGCGGCACAGTGACACACCCGAGAGGGTAACGTAAGTAGCGGCAGAAGAACGTGTGTGACAGCTCGCTTCGCTCGAGCCGCGTTATACTATATAAAATGAATTAATTTGTTCAGATGCAAAAAAAAAATCCGTTTTTCTTTACACTATATAAAATGTACCAAATGTTTTTTCACAGTGTTACCAACTCTCACGATTAATTGGCAAAAAATATATGTCAGTGCTGCCAACTCATACGATTTATTACATTATACTATAATAAATACATATATGATTTTTGTTTCCTCTCTTTTAGTTATACTATATTAAAAACAAACACGTTTTTCGGTGTAACAGTAATATTATTTTAATTCGTTATCCTTTTATATAATTTTCGGTTGTGAATAAATACGTTAAAACGGTCGTCAAGTATTAGGAGAACAGAGACTGGTAGGAGTTATCAATGTTACAGTTGCCGCGCGCTGCCATTATCAAATCAGTGTGACCCGGCGACCTCTCCGTAAGATAGTCGCGACTGTCTCGCGAACTGATTATGTGACTGCTGCTAATTTCTGCTAGCCTGATACTTTGTTTTTCATTACATGTTGTTCGGATTCCATATTTAAGTGGTTTATATATATATAGAAAATAAAAAATCATATTATATTTTATTTAATGTTTAATTTAGTATTTAAATATTCATATAATAATTAATATTTATATTTTCGAAAACTCTATGAAAAAGGACAGGTTATGCTTCAATTAACTAGTGTATTTTTTCTTGTTACATAGTATTAATTTAAATAATAGTAATATTTTGTATTTTATATAGTATTAATTTATTCTGCCCGTCTAACAAATAAACCAGAGGGTTTTTTGTTGATGTTGTATAGTTTTTTTCATAACAGGTGATTTTTGTTTACAACAGCTGATGTGTCTTCTGCTATCAGAGTACTCTTTGTATATGAGAAAATTTTCTAAGTCTAATTTTGCTGATGCAATATTTCATCATCTGTACTTTGAGTTTGGATCTTGACCACCACGCGGCCTAACACGTGTGCACGCGGTCGGACACATGTTCAATTGACGTCATTTTACTGGTATAAATACACCAATATTTCAAGCTAGCAGCATCTGCAGTTTCACAGACAAGAGACCAACGGTTCGCCCGGAACCTCTTTGTCCAGCATCTGCAGTTTCACAAGAGACCAACGGTTCGCCCGGAACCTCTTTGTCCAGCATCTGCAGTTTCACAAAAGACCAATGGCTCTCCCGGAACCTCTTTGTATTTGTTCATACGCAGATAGTGAATCTGGTGAGTAACTTTTGTTGAATCTTACATTTTTATTCCAAGTTTTTTGGTTTTTATAGATTTTCTGTTAATAAGAAGACTAATTTACATTCATATTTTTCATGTAACCAACTTTATTAACAAATACAATGTATTTAATTTGTTTTCAAAACTATTTTCCCAAAAATGTTATATATTGCATAGGGATTGTTAGAAAAGATTATTTAATGTTACAGTTTTGATATTATCTGCAATCCATTCTGATAAAAATTGTTTTGAATTTTTATTGGTTTAAATTCAGATTTATTGTGAGAATATTAAAATTTATTATTTTTTAAAAAAGATTTAAATTTGCTTTACAAAATGTTTAAATAATGTTTATATCAAAGACTACAGTTAAATATTTCATACCCTATTTCTATTAAATTGATTAAATATGTTTTTTAACAATGTATTAAACCAATTGTACTAAATGTAATTGCTTACTAACCTTTCATTAAAATCATTGTTAAACAGACTAAATCTTTAAACTGTTAAATAATATACTATTTAATTAAATTAATGTTTGTAATAAAGACTATAGTTAAATATTTAGGAAGTTTATTTTTTTCTATCACTTTTTAAAAAAATATTTAAATTTGCTTTACAAATGTTTAAATAATGTTTATATCAAAGACTACAGTTAAATATTTCATACCCTATTTCTATTAAATTGATTAAATATGTTTTTTAATTTTATTTACTCTAATTTAACAATGTATAAAACCAATTGTATTATAAGTAATTGCTGGCTAACCTTTCATTAAAATCATCGTTAAACAGACTAAATCTTTAAACTGTTAAATAATATAATATTTATTTAAATTAGTATTTATAATAAAGACTATAGTTGAATATTTATATAACCTATTTTTTAATCTTATTTTTCAGTCTCAAACTTTATTCTGCTTCACACTACCAACCTTCAACAGCATCTTTCTGAGCCACACCTTGAAAATCACAACTTTCCATCCATCACAGCGTAGATTAGAAACCAGCGTCACAACTTTAAAGTAAATATAACATTTAGGATTATAAATAGTTGTATAAGTTAACACCTTTTAACGTCTCATATTTCGTTTAGTAATATATTAAACCAATTGTACTAAAAGATATTGCAGACTAACCTTTCATCAAAATCATCGTTAAACAGACTAAATCTTTAAACTGTTAAAATAATATAATATTTATTTAAATTAGTATTTATAATAAAGACTATAGTTGAATATTTATATAACCTATTTTTTAATCTTATTTTTCAGTCTCAAACTTTATTCTACTTCACACTCCAACCTTCAACAGCATCTTTCTGAGCCACACCTTGAAAATCAATCGCTTTCACACTGCAGCTTTCCATCAATCACAGCGTAGATTAGAAACCAGCATCACAACTTAAAAGTAAATATAACATTTAGGATTATAAATAGTTTTTTTATAAGTAACTCTGTTTTATAGTCATGAGTAACCATCAAATTCTAGAAATTATGAAACTCTCAGACTCAGCTTACATCCCTTATAGAGAATCACTTCATTCAGCTGGACTAGATCTTAGAAGCGCATATGTTGCGGTTGTTCCAAAATATGGAAAGTGTTTAATTAAAACTGATTTAGCGGTTAAGCTGCCTTCAAATTGTTACGGTAGAATCGCTCCAAGATCCGGTCTAGCTTATAATCATTTTATTGACGTAGGAGCAGGGGTTATTGATGCTGACTATAGGGGAAATATTCAAGTTCTTTTATTTAATCATTCTGAAAAAGATTATTATGTAAAACGAGGGGATAAAATTTGTCAATTAATTTGTGAAGTAATTATATATCCAGATATAAAACAAGTGTTCGAACTTGATCCAACTGTTCGTGGGGCTCAGGGGTTTGGTTCTACAGGAGTTTAATTATTAAACATGTAATGCTGATATTTATTTTGTGAAGTACAGTAATTATATATCCAGATATAAAACATGTAATGCTGATATATTTTAACTAATTTTATCAGTAATTTAATAACGGTAAATGTAATATATTTTTCCTATAGATAAACTACATTTATTTTTCTTTTTTTTTTTTTCATAGTTATGGAAAACACAGAACCACAACTGTCAACCGAATCCCCGAATACAAGTCTTCCTAGTACATCTTTTGAAGTCCCCCATCCCAAGGTGATTCGTACACCGAAGAACAGCGCAAAAGGTAAAACCTTGTTGAAATCTACAACGCCATCACCACAATTCTATGATCTAAAAGGTGTCGTAAATTTACTAATCCTAATTTGTATGACATCAGTTAATGTGTGGGAAAAAGTAATTTTCGATGTTAAAAAGAAAGTGTCGGACTTGATGAATATAGAGTTAATGACTCTATATTTTAATTTAAAAATGGTGTCCAGCGCTGTATGTACGGGGATAGCTACCAACTCAGACTTGTCACAGGAGAAGTTAGAGATGATCACCGAGGTAGAACGGGACTATAATGAGATAATGGAATATGCCAATCCAGCATTACAAGTGTTTTCACAAAATAGGTATTCGGTTGAGGTTGTTAAAATTTTTAAGGATCTGGTGCAGGACATTATCGCCAAAATAAATTCAATAGAAATTAGTGATGATGAAGATAACACACAAAGTAAATCTAAGTCAAAGAAAAGAAAAACTGCTGAGTCTGATGAAGATGATGATGATAACGTTGATGATGATGAAGATGAACTGTTCAGATTATTTGGAAAAAAATGTGGATCTAAAAGTAAATCAAAAAAACTATCATTCAGCCAGCAAGTGACTACACGAAACGATGAAGTTATGAGAAAATGCGTAACACCGGGTGGGACAGGAAAGTATCTTATCAAAATTGAAATTACTGATTGTGATGACTTAAAAGGCTCTAAACCCACTCAATACTGGACAAAGGTGTGGAAAAAAGCGGTTTTTCTTGTTGACGATGATAAGGATCCAGCCTTTACAGCGATTAACACAGTTTGGATGAATCAGGCTAAACGAATTTTAAAAATGAAAGATGTGAAGGTAACAGAAATTGAGGAGAACGATGATACAGATTCTAGGAAAAGAGCTAGATTTTTTCGTTAAATACCATGTATTAAATTATTAGTTTTTTACTGTGGGAATTTGTATTAGATGTTTAGTTTACATATTATATGTTTATTTTCAGATGTTTTCACATCTTCCGATAAAAAAGAGGAAGATAATTCCTTCATCATCTATGGAGGTCGATGAGGTTAATGAAGGTGAGACAAATAGCACCGATAACGATTTTGAGAATGATGTGATCATGGATAATGATGTAAGGAATAAGAGAACAAGAATAAATGCAATCACAGAATCAGATCATTTTATAGAATTAGAAAACGCGTTCAAGGGAAATTTGAAGACCTATTATTTAAAGAACGATAATCAGTCAGTTAAAGATATATGTATGTTGCTCTCTTTACACAAAGATGAAATGGCTCGTCTAATACTGTATAGTGTGCAATTAGTTGGAGCTATTATATTTAATATATTAGTGGAGTGCACCTATGTAAAACAACAAACAAGGGAGCGCCAAAATCGAGCTTTTAAGACTAGAAATATCGCGTTATTTGCTGAAAACAATCTCGATAGCGTATTACACACACTATTTGATAAGATTTGTAAAGAAGAATCTATTTATGAGGGAAGAGGTAGTGGTTGGACCTTGTTGTGTGTAGATGGGATAATGATCAGGATTAACAGGTTTAGACCACTAGGTGGTAGTACCTTCATACCACTACCTGTTGATATTATTAAAAAGAATGCTGTTGTAAACCCAACCAACAATGATGATTATTGTTTTAAATGGGCTATTCTGTGCCATTTTGTTAAAGGGAGAAATAGAAATAGAATAGATCATCGTTACTATACAGTTTGTGATAAGTTAAACTTTAACAACATCGACTTTCCCACACCATTAAAGCAAATCAATAAATTTGAGAGAAATAATCCTAACACAAGTGTTAATGTTTACGGTTTAGATGAACTTAACAATGTATATCCGTTGAGGATTACTAGTGCAGAGAGAACTACTCACATTGACTTACTTATGATTGTAAATGATGTAGGTTTAAGTAATTATTGCTATATTTCACACTTTAGCAGATTGTTATCACATCAATTTTCAAAGTACGATCATAGCATTGAAGTATGTAAGAGATGTCTCACTAAGTTCTATGGTAAATCTAAAAGTAAGAAATTGAAAAATCATAAGATGATTTGTTATCAAAATAAGGCGGTCCGTGCCATAATGCCAAGTGAAATTGTGGATGATCCTATCATACTTAAATTTAAGAATACTCAATACATGTTTAAGTTACCTATAGTCATTTATGCTGATTTTGAAAGCATACTCAAACCTGTTAATGTTCAAGTATCAAAACGTACATTTTTAAACAATGTTCATGAGCCTATGAGTTTTTGCATATATGCTGTTTGTGATGATTCATTACCGCAATTTATAAAAGATATAGTTCCACAACGCCCGTATTTGTATAGAGGTTTAAAAGCCGCTGAACATTTCATGACTTTTATAGTAGAACTAGCAAACAATATTGGAGACTGTATTTCAATGTATAATGTTGAAATGTTACCACTTACTATAGAAGAACAGACCCGTGTAAAAAATGCTAAACACTGTGAAATGTGTCAAAAACTGTTTACCTCAACTGTCAAACCTCATAGAGACCATTGTCATTTGACTGGTCGTTTCAGAGCCGTTCTATGTAAGCATTGCAACTTGAGGAGACAGAATCAAAAACACTTACCAATTTTTATTCATGGCTCAGTGAATTATGATTCGCATTTTATAGTTAAACAATTGGGGTTTGATAACAGGCAAATAAATGTTATACCAAATTCAACGGAAAAATATATTACATTTTCCAAACAAACTAGGAGTGGTGTGACTGTAAGATTCATTGATACTTACAAAATTATGAGTTCCAGTTTATCCGCGCTTGTAGATAATTTGCCGGCTAACAAATTTATTCATATTAAAAGATTTTTTCAAGACACAGATTTACCTTTAGTAACCCGAAAAGGTGTATACCCTTATGAGTATACAACTTCATGGGAAATCTTAAATGAAAGTCAACTTCCGACTAAAGATAAATTTAGAAATTCCATTATGAATTCCGATATATCAGATGAAGATTACCGACACGCCACTCAAGTTTGGAATCATTTCAATGTATCTACATTAGGAGAATATAGTGATTTGTATTTGAAATTAGATTTTTTATTGTTAAGTGATGTTTTTGAAAACTTTCGAGATTTGTGTTTAGAAAGTTATGAACTAGATTGCGCCCATTATTTAACTCTCCCAAGTTTCACTTTTGATGCGATGCTGAAACATACTAAAGTAGAGCTTGAGTTACTCAATGATTACAACTTTGATAATCAAATTGAGTAACTCAAGGCACTAGCTTTAGTATGTTTCAGCATCGCATCAAAAGAGAAACTATGGGAGCGTTTTAAATAATTGCGCAATTCTAGTTCATAGGAGCTTGTCTAAACACAAAATCTCGAAAGTTATCAATAAAAGAACATCACTTAACAATAAAACATGCAAATTCTAAAATACAATCAACAATATTCTCGCTATATTGAAGATTACATTGAAAAGATTCCAAACTTGAGAGTCGTGTCCGGGTAATCTTACATCTGTATATTATCGTGAATTCTAATGGAATATCTAAATTTATCTTGTAGTCGGAAGTTGACTTTCATTTAAGATTTCCCATGAAGATTGTATACTCATAAGGAGGTTATAGACACCTTTTCGGGTTACTAAAGGTAAAAACTGTGTCTTGAAAAAATCATTTAAATATGAATAAATTTGTTAAGCGGCAAATTATCTACAAGCGCGGAAAAACTGGAACTCAGTAATTTTGTAAGTATCAATGGAATCTTACAGTCACACCACTCCCTAGTTTTGTTTATCGAAAATGTAATATAATTATTCCCGTTGAATTCTTGGTAATAACCTTTATTTGCCTGTTATCAAACCCCCAAATTGTTTAACTGATAAAATGCGAATCAATAAATTCGCGAGAGACCGATGAAATAAAATTGGTAAGAGTTTTTTTGATATCTGTCTCCTCAAGTTGCAATGCTTACAATAGAACGGCTCTAGGAAACGGAACCAGTCAAATGACAAAGGTCTCTATGAGGATTTAACAGGTTGAGGTTAAGAACAGTTTTTGACCACATTTTCACAGAGTGTTTTAGAGCATATTTTTTATACACGGGTCTTTATCTTCTATATAATTGGTAACATTTCAAACATTATAACCTATGGTAAATACAGTCTCGCAATATTGTTTGCTAGTTCTACTATGAAAGTCATGAAATGTTACAGCGGGCTTTTAAACCTCTAATACAAATACGGTGCGTTGTGGAACTAATATCCCCTTTTTAATAAATTGCGGTAATAATCATCACAAACAGCATATATGGCAAAAACTCATAGGCTCATGAACATTGTTTAGAAATGTACGTTTTTGATACTTTGAACAATAACAGGTTTGAGTATGCATTCAAAATCAGCATAATGACTATAGGAACCTTTAAACATGTATTAGAGTATTCTTAAATTTAAGTATGATAGGATCATCCCAATTTCACTCGGCAATATGTGCACGGACCGCCATATTTTGATAACAAATCATCTTAGATATTATCATTTCTTACTTATAGATTTAACCCATAGAACTAATGAGACAACTCATTACATACTTCAATGCTAAAGAATCGTACTTTGAAAATTGATGTGATAACAATCTGCCCCCTAAAGTGTGAAATATAGCAATAATGACTTAAACCCTACATCATTTTTCAATCATAAGTAAGTCAAGTGTGAGAAGTTCTTCTCTGCACTAGTAATCACACGGAATATACATATGTTAAGTTCAGCTAACGTAAACATTAACACATGTGTTAGTATTATTACTCTCAATTTACTGATTTGCTTTAATGGTGAGGGAAATCGTGTGTCGTTTAAAAGTTTAACTTATCACAAACCTTTATAGTAAACGATGATCTATTCAATTTTTCTATTTTCTCCCTTTAACCAAAATGGCACAGAATTAGCCCAATTAAAACTAATATCATCATTGTTGGTTGGTTTTACAAAAGCTTCTTTTTAATAATATCAACCAGTAGTGGTGATCTAATGAAGGTACTACCACCTATGGTCTAAACCTTGTTAACCTGATCTTATCCCAACTACCACACAACAAGGTGCCAACCACTACCTCTTCCCTCATAAAATAGATTTCTTTTTACAATCTTTATCAAATAGTTGTGTAATACTCCATCGAGATAGTTTCAGCAAATAACGCGATAATTTGTCTAGTCTTAAAAGCTCGTGATCTTGGCGCTCCCTTTGTTTTGGTTGTTTTACATAGTACACTCCACTTAATAAATTAAATTTTTAATATCTCCAACTAATTGCACACTATACATATTAAACGGAGCCATTTCATCTTTGTGTAAAGAAGAGCAACATACATATTCTTTAACTGACTTGATTATCGTTCTTTAAATAATAGTCCTTCAAATCCCTTGAACGCGTTGTTCTAAATTCTATAAAATGATCTGATTCTGTGATTGCATTTATTCTTGTTCTCTTATTCCTTACATCATTATCCATGATCACATCATTCTCAAAATCGTTATCGGTGCTATTTGTCTCACCTTCATTAACCTCATCGACCTCCATAGATGATGAAGGAATTATCTTCCTCTTTTTTATCGGAAGATGTGAAAACATCTGAAAATAAACATATAATATGTAAACTAAACATCTAATACAAATTCCCACAGTAAAAAACTAATAATTTAATACATGTTATTTAACGAAAAAATCTAGCTCTTTTCCTAGAATCTGTATCATCGTTCTCCTCAATTTCTGTTACCTTCACATCTTTCATTTTTAAAATTCGTTTAGCCTGATTCATCCAAACTGTGTTAATCGCTGTAAAGGCTGGATCCTTATCATCGTCAACAAGAAAAACCGCTTTTTTCCACACCTTTGTCCAGTATTGAGTGGGTTTAGAGCCTTTTAAGTCATCACAATCAGTAATTTCAATTTTGATAAGATACTTTCCTGTCTCACCCGGTGTTACGCATTTTCTCATAACTTCGTCGTTTCGTGTAGTCACTTGCTGGCTGAATGATAGTTTTTTTGATTTACTTTTAGATCCACATTTTTTTCCAAATAATCTGAACAGTTCATCTTCATCATCATCAACGTTATCATCATCATCTTCATCAGACTCAGCAGTTTTTCTTTTCTTTGACTTGGATTTACTTTGTTTGTTATCTTCATCATCACTAATTTCTATTGAATTTATTTTGGCGATAATGTCCTGCACCAGATCCTTAAAAATTTTAACAACCTCAACCGAATACCTGTTTTGTGAAAACACTTGTAATGCTGGATTGGCATATTCCATTATCTCATTATAGTCCCGTTCTACCTCGTTGATCATCTCTAACTTCTCCTGTGACAAGTCTGAGTTGGTAGCTATCCCCGTACATACAGCGCTGGACACCATTTTTAAATTGAAATATAGAGTCGTTAACTCTATATTCATAAAGTCCGACACTTTCTTTTTAACATCGAAAATTACTTTTTCCCACACATTAACTGATGTCATACCAATTAGGATTAGTAAATTTACGACACCTTTTAGATCATAGAATTGTGGTGATGGCGTTGTAGATTTCAACAAGGTTTTACCTTTTGCGCTGTTCTTCGGTGTACGAATCACCTTGGGATGGGGGACTTCAAAAGATGTACTAGGAAGACTTGTATTCGGGGATTCGGTTGACAGTTGTGGTTCTGTGTTTTCCATAACTATGAAAAAAAAAAGAAAAATAAATGTAGTTTTTCTATAGGAAAAATATATTACATTTACCGTTATTAAATTACTGATAAAATTAGTTAAAATATATCAGCATTACATGTTTTATATCTGGATATATAATTACATGTTTAATAATTAAACTCCTGAAGAACCAAACCCCTGAGCCCCACGAACAGTTGGATCAAGTTCGAACACTTGTTTTATATCTGGATATATAATTACTTCACAAATTAATTGACAAATTTTATCCCCTCGTTTTACATAATAATCTTTTTCAGAATGATTAAATAAAAGAACTTGAATATTTCCCCTATAGTCAGCATCAATAACCCCTGCTCCTACGTCAATAAAATGATTATAAGCTAGACCGGATCTTGGAGCGATTCTACCGTAACAATTTGAAGGCAGCTTAACCGCTAAATCAGTTTTAATTAAACACTTTCCATATTTTGGAACAACCGCATCATATGCGCTTCTAAGATCTAGTCCAGCTGAATGAAGTGATTCTCTATAAGGGATGTAAGCTGAGTCTGAGAGTTTCATAATTTCTAGAGTTTGATGGTTACTCATGACTATAAAACAGAGTTACTTATAAAAAACTATTTATAATCCTAAATGTTATATTTACTTTTAAGTTGTGATGCTGGTTTCTAATCTACGCTGTTATGATGAAAGCTGCAGTGTGAAAAGCG